>JAVXUL010049421.1:0-10670 GCA_035590515.1 Trichilia minutiflora
ACGTTCTGTAAAGTATCGAAATTAAAAATGTCAATGACATAAGAACAAAACAGGAAAATGTTGTTCATACCATCAAAAGTAATGATTGGTGATTTGTTCAACAAACTACAATTATAGCTACAAGCTTTCTCCATTTAAAATCAAGATTCTTTGTTAAAAATTTTGCAGAAAGAAAATTTTCAAATTCTTTAAATCTCCATCACCAGACATGTATCTATTGATGGATAGGATCATAATTGCAATCATATAAACCAGGAAAATGAAATGAGCAACACAAGTATCAGTTCAAGCATGGAAAATAGAAGAATATAGTAACAGCCAATAGTCGCAGAATTCCCTAAAACATTCATAATGTTATAGCAGATGCACTCAAGCTTTTGGACATACCTCTAAGCAGTCCCTTTTGGCCCATACTCTGTAGAGTGTAGACACATTCAACAATTTTCTTCTGCTCCTCAGTATTAAAAACCTTGGTGTGAAGCTCAAGCCCTTGAAGCACATTCGTTGCTTTCCCATCAATTCTCTCAATATGAACAAAGTCCTTTTTCCTGCCAACTTGCGAAAACCTCACCTGCTCCTTTTGCTCTTCTGACAACCCATTGTCAACCATCGAGGAACCTCCACTGAGCCCATCATCCAGCAATATTTCAGAATCAGGAAGCTTAAAAGAATGTTGTTTACTGTTCGAGGAGGCCGGGGAATCTTTAGAATTATTATATTCTTTTTCCTGCGATGAGTGGAAGGATGCAGGGGTTTGGACAGTAGTCTCAGATGTGCTCTCTCGCACATTGGGCCTCTTACTCATAGACTTCGAATTATTCCGTGATGGAGACAAGCCTGATGCGTCTAATGACAAGTATCCAGTTGAAGCTTCAGTGTCTCTTGGCAACGACATGTTGCCCAATTTTTCTGCAGAAGACGACTATCATGAGAAAAAATTTCCAGGAAAGTTCATTATTAAACATGTGAATAATACACAATTTAAGGTTCCCCAAAAGGCTAAAAGATTGATATCGAGCATACTTACACAAATCCCAAGCACAACCGAAATTAAGAATTTTGGTTTCATTGAAACCCAACACAATTTTGAATTTTGTATTTCTCTAATCAGACAAAAGTAAGAGAAAACTAAAGCCTAGAAAGCAAAAACGTCAAACAAGAATTCAAACAACTAAGAAAACTCAAAATATACCCAAAGGCAAAGAAATCAAACATTTAAAGAGAAGAAAACAGACTTTTTTTACTTAAAAAAGAAAAGCTAAGTGGGTAGGTTTCTTACTATCGAGAAGATCACGAACTCGATCCTCTAAGACAGAAAGACAGTGCTGGCAAATACCATCTGATAAAACCTCCAAAATCTCTTCGCGTTCCAACGTTTTCAACAACCCCATACAGCCCTCGTCGGCGCTGGACTTTCGAGACTTTCGGGTTAACTCTCCACTCATCATTAGCACAGAGAAAGAAAATCTAAATCTTTTTGCAGCGAGTACGAAGAAAGATAAGGCGGCGGGAACAAAAACAGAAACAGTTAGAAAGTACAGAGAGCGAGCCAGAGAGTGGCCAGTGGTGTGTGAATTTATAAGCAGAAAAGGGGGGAAAAAGGAGACGCGTTTTTGCGTTTATTATTTCCTTGATGGACAAGGAAACAAAAAAATAAATAGTTAATAATAAAATAAATAATTTTTCTTCTTTTATAACATTTGACCTCCACGTTGGAATTTTTAATTAAAAAAAGGTTTATCATAATAATTTATAATTATTAAAGTATTTTCTAAATAAATTTATTTAATAAAAAGCAGTAATATTATTTACATTAATTCTTAATTTAAAAACAAATATATAATTAAAAAATATTTTTGGAGATTACTAGGTAAAGATTGCTCTGCCTTAACTTTGAAAATATATACCAAATAAAGCGTGTAATATAATAAATATTTATTTTATATTAAATATTGGTCCATTATTTTCCATGTAGATAATTTATAAAAAAAATAATAAACAACTATATTAATATTACTTCAAATTTATAATTGTATTGTATTTTGCCAAGTCTCACAAAATCATAAATATCAAAAATCCAAATAAAATATCCAACGAAACTGTTACAACTTAGTTGCGACTGAAACTCTCACAGCACACGGCTCCGAATTCTTAAAATCTTGTAATGGAGACGTCTCTAAACCTTGCCAATAGGTTTCCTCACATATTATTGAACCCATTACCTTCATCTTTTCCCGTAATTCTCTCGATATCTCCTCATCTTACGAGAGTCACCAACTCTGCAACTTCAGCAACCAGAGTTGTTGTCAGATAACAAACTGACACAGAACCAGCACAACCGCCGCCTTCAGCTGCTGCTGCAGTCAAGGCTACATATGGAGGAAAACGCCATCCTAGTTCGCACTTGGCAAGAAAATCTGCCGTTCTTGAAGTTCAACAGTCGTCTGACTTGAATTCCTTCCTTGAAAGGTCTTTTATTGTTGTGTTAATCAACACCCATTTGCTGTTTTTCGTTGAATCATGAATATCGAATCGATTCTCAACTGCCTTCTATTTTTTTTTATTTTTATGAGAAAATTAGGATTATTTTAAAAAAATTACGAAAATAACCATATTTTTAAATTATTTTTAAAAATAATTATATTTAAAAAATATTAATTAATTAAACTAAAAATATGTTTTTTCTCATATTCGAAATAGGATGTACTTTCGAATACCACATATTTATACGTTCGAGAGTATATTTTTTAACATGTTTAAAAATATATTTTTAAACACAACAAAAAAAACAAGCTTTCGAACAAGATATAAAATCGTTGAAAAAACAGATTTTTAAATATTTTGATTAATATTTTTTTAACATACTTATTTTGAAAAAAAAACTTTAAAAATTTGATCATTTTTTGCATTTTTCTCTTTTTTTTTTTTGGGGTGGAATATGTTTGCAGGTTTTGTGTTTGATTTGAGTTATTGAATATTGTAGCATTTGTTACTTTGGTTTTGGATACCTTATTTGAAATTAATGTTGACTTTACTTCTATTAGGAAAAGCATAGATCCTTTCAGATGTTCTATGGTTTATATCACATTGTATTTATTGCATAAAGTGATTTATAAATAGTACTTGAAATTCTAAAGATGTTGAATCGTGAGAAACGCTGTATTATTATGCAATAAATACATAAATTCTAAAGATGTTTTGTGTTTAATTTGAGTTATTGAATGTTGTAGCATTTTGTCACTTTGGTTTTGGATACCTTATTTGATGTTGACCTTACTTCTATTAGGAAAAACATAGATCCTTTCAGATGTTCTATAGTTTATATCACATTGTATTTATTGCATAAAGTGATTTATTAATAGTACTTGAAATTCTAAAGATGTTGAAACGTGAGAAACTCTGTATTATTAGTACTTTTTGGGGTTCTGGATGACTTTTCGATAATCAGGTTAACTAGCAGTCGTTTCACTTGTATTGCACAAGCAATATATATAGTTTGAATAAGAGAACAATGTTGAGGCATCGCAAAAGAACAATGTGCAAGGCCCTTCACGAGAAAATGTTGCACATTCTAATTGCTAGAAAGCTTCTCAAAGATGCTTATGAAATAGTTAAGGTATGCTATGTGTTTTCTTTGGAATTTAAATTTTTAATTAGATCCCAGATTCATATTGCTCCGTTTTTTCCCTTTAATCTCAGGCCATATTTCATATGGCTATATCACGGTATATTGTGGAACCTGAGAAGAAGGAATTGCTTCTCCAATTACTAGAATGGATGACAGGCCAAGGTTATGTTGTTGATTCATCAAGAAGAAACCTGATTCTCAAAAAGTCACACTCCTTTGGGCGACACCTCATTGCTGATATGTTGTCCAAGCAACATATGATGTCAAAATCATTGAGATCTCTGTGAGGATGAACAAATTCATATTAAAGGACTTCGAGGTAAAGAAACTAATGTGACTTATCATTTCTGTATAAAGTAGCAATTCCAGCTTATGAATTAGTGTCTAATTTAATAAAAATTATTCTGTCTGTAGTTTGATGTATTAGAAGCTGCAGCTTTCAGTTAGCTTTTGGTTCCATATGATCTTGAAAAGGTTACCCATTTAAGTCTAGTCAATAAATGAAATTTATGCTTATAGAAATAACTGAAAAGTTCCCTGCTACTGCTAATTGTCGAAAATAAACACCTTTCAAGAAAAAATAATTGATCTGTGTCCAGATATAACAGGTTTATCTAATGGCATTAGGATGTTGTTTGCCAACTAGCTGAAGCTCATTGGTAAAATCTCTTGTAAGTATACAAGGGTTCTTGTGACTAGATCTTCTCATGATGGGGATGGGGAGGATTTGAGCTAGTTGGTAAAATCACTTGTAAGTGTATAAGGGTTCTTGTGATTGGATCTTCTCTGACCAGGGATGGGGAGGATTTGGTTACATTTGGGTTAAATTATTATGGTACTGTAATTACAGCGTAGTATTTCATCTATTCAAAGGAGATTACTTAATAAACTATATTGACAATCAGTAAGTTGTTACACTCACTTATAAAAATTTATCTTTTCCTCCTATTACTGACAATTGTTGGAGCAAAATTAACGTTCCAATGATTGATCAGAAATGGGTGTGACTGATGTGAGAGAAAATGAGATATGCATGTAAGGATTTGTTCTGCAAATGATTATTGATCTAAATTTGAGCTCAAAATCATTACCATCAGACTACAGTTTGGCTTTATTTCATTTTTCCCTTTTCACAGGATAGGACTAATTAAGAATATTGTGAGCAGAGTGTCACAGGACTTGGAATAGAATCACATAGAAAAAGATAGAGAAACCATTTATAATAAATATCAAGGATATATTGTAAGATTCTTGTGACTTCAGGACTGATTTTCTATTGTTTGAGGCTCAGAGAATATTTTTGATATCTACTGGATATGAATGGATTCTGTCTGATCGTGCATTGCTTTCATTTGGATCAAGATTTGAAACACAATTCCAGACAGCACTGTTCACTTTGAAGCCGCTTCCAAAAGCCATTTGCCAAACATTGTCTCCCATCCTCATCTTACCTTTTTGCCTCCAGCTAGCAAAGCTCATACCAATAAGAAGAAGATGAAGTGTTCCCAAATCTATACAATGCCATCCTTGAAGCTTCTCCATTTCCTTATACAACTTTCGATTATCCTCCACAGCATCAATTATAGACGTTCCACTGGCATGTATGCAGAAATGGTCAAAAGCTTTCTTGAAATTTGGTACTTAAATTTCTCTCTGTCATGCTATAGGCCTGATTTTCTGGCAAATTACTGACCACCCATATCTAAGCTGCTGAGAGTATGGCAACACAAGAGGACCTAACTGTGATATATTGGTCCCTAAAGCATGGGCTGCAATGGATAGTAGTGATCTTGATAATGCCACTCCTACAGTCTTCTCTTTATCTTGTTGTTGGATGACAGACGAGTAAGGTCTATAATCGTATCCCATGTGGGTACGGATTAAATGCTGGAGCTTGTACTTTTGCTTTATGTTTGTCTTGGTGCCTGTTTGATAATAGAATAGCAGCTCCCCCCATGTGAAGTATAGCGTTTGCAATTAGCATGGACTTCATACTACTCTTATAACTAACCATTGAGAGATGTAGTTTCCATGCCTAGAACCAGAGCCAGTGAATTCTTGTGGACTTTAAGAAGATCTTTCACCAAGCTTATTGACGAAACTCCAGTACTGCAGCCCATCCCACTTAGGCTGATATTCTCTATATTGCTTCTGAATCCAAACTTGTTTATGATCATGGCTGAAATTGATGGAGTAGGACAGAAAGGGCTACAATTGGTTACAAGAATATCAATGCTTTTAGAATTTATGTTATGTTTAGCAAGATCTTTGACAACTGTGAACAGAGCTTCTGTTTCTTCTTGACATCACTTCAATGAAACATCAGTTGGTACGCAGGATTCATCACCAATGCCTGATCTTTCCAGTACTTTCATTAGAAAATTCATGCTCTCTCGATCAAATGAATTATTCATCTCAAGATGTTCCATGAAATTGGAGAACGGGAGTCGCAAGTGATCTGCTGGTTGGTAACAGGCAAAATCGACAAGTTAAACTCCATTGAATCTGAGAGAATAATATAGAAATGTAAATATCAAAGCAAAAGCCAAAAAGAACGGGGTGATGGAAATGGGGATTTCTCCTATCTTGATTGGAATTCGAAGGGAGAAAAGTGTGGACGGAATTTCCATTGTCTTCAAAAGCATGAGCTGATTATTATTAGGAGTTCCCTAGATGATTTCTTTTACATAACTAAGCATCAATTATCATTTTGTGCATAAAATTTACATTTATATATATACAAGGATTATAGTTCTTGTATTTTACTTTCATGTTAGACAAGGAAAAAATGTTTTAGGATGCAACTGTTGGCTCTTATTCACATGGACTGATAGGGAAAATATCTACAACAAAATTTTTGTTATCCTGCAATAAATTTTCAACTCTCGGTTATCTAAAGTTGATTTTGCTTTCATATCTCAGTTGTTAGATCTGTTTCTGTTTCTGGTTGATTGAATTCTGCAGGGAAGTATAACTTGGGTTTGTTTAATCATAAAAAATGCATGCAAATCACAGACATTTTCTGAACGTGGAAAACAATTGTAGGATTTTCAATATTAAATAAAATTACAACAATGGGATCATCCAGGCGAAAACCCAGTAGCAAGCACATTTGAACTGAGCAGAACGCCAGTTGTATACTTGTATTGGTTTTCATTTTGATGTCAAAATTCAGATAATCGCAACACTTTGTCAAATAGATTCAGCCTGGAAATACAAAATACCTAATTTTGTAGATTTATATATTATGAGGAAGTCTAGCCCTTGGAAATTGCAAGCCGATCACCATGGACCACAGCTAAAACCTGCAAAATTCATATTCAACATTTTATTATTAAAAAAAATAAAGCACTTAATAAAGAACATAAAAAGTGAAAAGTCAAATGACCAAGGCGAGTTTAATAATTTTACTGAAGAACTTCTTAGTTCTTAATTATTACCGATATTTTAACCCATTAAAATTGGTGATACACAATTTTAATGGGTTAAAATAGCAGTAATAATTAATCAATACTCAATAAGGATTAGGTTTAGGTAGATACACAATCAATTTATCCTGCGTTAGATAGTTAATTACCCATAAAAATTCGTATTATCTAGGTAGATAGATAGATAGATCATAGATGGACAGATATTATAACATAATCTGAATATCCCAAACAATCCTTAAAATTTTATATATAAAATATTCAAATATTGTAAATAATATTGTGAAACGTCTTGTTACCTCACTTATAGAACATGGTGTATAGCTTCCTGCGACTGATTTCTCATGATAGTTTTTAAGGCAAAGCAATGCAGCCTTTGCCATTTGATGAACCTCCCACGAATTACTACTAGGATCTATCAATCTGGGATCCATCACTTGGGTTAGACAACCACTTTCTATATGTGGTAGGGCCTGTATTACATTTCAAAAAAAAAAAAATTAATGAACAACTCTCGTCGTGATCTCTTGCGGTGGTCCTCGAAATTTGAGAAAAGTATTTTACCCAATCGATCAAAGATTGACCCGCGTAGTGACCGGAGAACAAACGGGCACTCCTTCCGGTGATGAGCTCTAGTAGGAATACTCCATAATCATGTATATCTACGGAAAGCAGCTCATCTTGATCATCCTCGAAGTTTTGGTGTCTTGTAACAATCAAGGTTCATAAATATATATAGGGCATTGCTTTACAGGCCTTGCATGCAGAATATACAAATTAAAGAGAAAGTAAGAAGGATGATTTCTTAATTCTTACTGATCAGCTGCTGATTCCTCGTTGAGCAACTTTGCCGTTTGGAAATTGGAAAGCTAATTGCATTCGTAGTCAAAGCTAAAAGTCAATTTCTATGCAGAATTTTTGGTTACGAGATTAATTTCATTTTTGATAAGGACTCAAAAATACTTTAAAATGATTTGTGGAAGCATTGTTCTAGAATATTTCACGAATGCTTTCAGAGAAATCGGAGTGGAAGCATTTTTCTAGAAGTCGGAGGAAGAGAAACTCTTCGAAAATTCTTGATTATTTCACCAATGCTTTCTGAAAATCGGAGGAAGCATTTTTCTAGATAAATGCTTACCATAGCACTACGACAATGAGAAACAACAATGTTAGAGGAAGAGACCGATTGATGAGCAATTGGTTCATCACGACACTCCTCATGAAGATATCTCAAGCTTCCTCCGATTTCTACAGCAATATACCACCTTGCATTCCATGTCAACTTCCTCGCAGATTCATCAACTGAAAAAATTACAGACTAGTTTAATTAATACCCAAATTCATAATTAATTATGTATAATGAAAACAATACTATGTTATTAATATTATTTTTCTCTATCTATCTTATTACCCTTCAAGTTTGACTCCACAGACCCCATGCATGGGTAGTCGGTGAGCAAGAACCGCCCACTACCGGAGCAGCAGTATCCGACCATGTTCGCAATATTCCGATGTCGTATTCTTGAAAGGATCATCAACATTGTCCAGAACCGTTCGTCGTTTTCCGAGAAGGAGTTGATTATAACCAGAGTATCTTGAAAAATCCCCCCGTAAACTTTAGGATAGTCTACCTCCGGAAAGACATAGTCATCTGAAAATTCATTTGTCATTTCTTCGAGCTCCGATAACGCAAAAACTCGAGGAAACCCAGTTCTCCAGGATAGTGGGAACCAACAAGGACTTGGAGGCTGTCTTTCCTGAAGAGATTGGAGGTTTTGTATGTGATTGTGGCATGAAACTCCATTGATTTCAGTTACTGCTGGCTGGGAATTATTGTGAGGAGAATGTAATATTTTGTTTCCTGGAACTTTTGATGGCATCAAGGTGGCGAAATCTTTGCCCCTCATTAGGGCAACATTGCATCCTACATGCCCATATATGTAGATGGTGTATTTCTTTAGGCGACTACAGAGACACAGAAAATTTACGTATTTATTAACCTTAGTGATTAGGATAAGATTAGAGAAAGAAAATCAAATTCACGATTATCTTATCAAATAATTATGTTGGCGTAATTCAACACTCTACTTTTGCAGGATGAACCCAGGATATTATATTAAAATGGATTAAATTAAATATTTGTTATACTTATTTGCAGTTGGTATTTATCACCTGTCTAAAACAATCCATCGAGTATTGGAGTTTTGTGCTTCTTCCACTGTCACTTTACGAGGGCAATATCCAGCAGCCAGTTTCACTTCCAACTTCACCTGCACGAGAGATTAATATATTAAGAAAATTTTATTTATTTGTTTTATTTAATTAATATATAATGACTAATCATTAACATGCATTAGTTCATCTAAAACTCAGAAAAAAAAAAAATTATATTTTCTAAAATGTCTACGAACCTCATTTTTTTTGCATTGTCGATAGAAAGGTTGAAGGCTTCGTTGGTATTGTTCTCTTTTTCTCTCAATTTCTTCTCCAAGCTCTCTTGGATTCACTTCTCCATGGCCCGATGAGAACTCCAATCTTTCCCCTGAATAATATATATATAAAATTTAATTCTATTAAATTAATAAACATAAAAAATGAAAACTGGAAATAATGAAATAGATAGCTTCCTTACAGATTCCAGTTATGGTAGATCTAACATTCAATGGAAAGCAAGAATGATTCTTTGTTCCAATTTCGTAAATAACACCAAGAACAACAACAGAATCTCCGGGACGAACAACATTATTCAGAGCCCATTCAACTGCATCTACATTTCCTTTTATATCTCTATTTCCATCCGTCACAACTATCACTACTTCTCTTTCTGATGATGATGACAACAACGGTGATGATGACGAGGACGACGTTGTAAGCAGATCCATTTATTCTATATGATGTTAATGTTGAAGTTGCTGAGAGAATATGAAAGTTTAATGTGAAAATGGAATAAGGAGAAAGGTGAAATGTATGATTATTTTTTTCTATTAAGTTTTTCTCACTTTCATTTTGAAAATCTCATTGAAATTTCCTCCTTTATTGAGCTTTACAAGGTTGGGACTATTACATTCTAGGAATTACTTTTGTTTTTTCTTCAGGGTATTTCTAGGAGCGCTTGCTTTGTCTGGAATTAGTTTGAAGAATATTATATGTTATGTGGATAATGCTTGGACATCATCAAGAAACTAAGTATTTACATAGATGAATCGTGTAAACCAAAGAAAGGCTTCAATTTCATAAAATAACAATCAGATGGATTAAAATAAAGTTTTGAGATGTGATAGCGGTGGTAATTTAGGTTACCACCGGTTTATGAAATCAACTAGATGTAAGCAGATTTCGATTAATGTAGCTGTCAGGACTGAAGGTTATATGACCTAAATCATGCATACATGGTTAGTTTTTCATTTTAAAACATTAGATTAAAAACTTGAAAAATAATGGATAATAAACTTAATTATCTTAGAGCTTTTGAGAAACTTGATGTAAAGATGCTAAATTTATGAAGATGAGATTCAATATGAATCCTCTCCACTTCATACCATCCTCTTCTTCTTCTTCCCTTGGCCGAAATTTATAAGAGAGAGAAATGGAAATTCAATAATTTCCTTGCCAAA
>JAVXUL010049442.1:0-10670 GCA_035590515.1 Trichilia minutiflora
ATCGAGTGTATGCTCCTCCGTTGCCGTACACTCTCCTTCCATTGTGCTATCTCCAAAGTCCGATACACCATCTGATCCGGCGGTCACTCTGATCGTTCCTTCGAACGCAGCAGCATGTATGTGTGAAAACGGCAACTAAACACTGTGAAAAATGCTCTTCAAATTTCTCATCACATCAGGAACCTTCACTCTCACGTGGTTAATCCTCAACGGAGCCGGCGGAGATCCTCCTCTTCCGGGGGATGTAATCAGCATCAAAACTGTCCTGGGTCCAGCGACGGCATCGTGGTTCCGACAGGAAACCTCTCGAGATCGCCAATCGTGAAGTAATGATTCGGCACGATCAGGAACTGGATGTTGCTTAGGTAAGTGTACGATGCGGAGAAGATGGACAAGTCATCAAGAGGGAAAACGGTCGTGTCATTGACAGTGACGAGTTCTGAACACTTCTCTTTTAAGGCTAACGACAGAATGTTGAAGCCGCTGCTTCGGAGACGAAGCATCGCGTCGCCGAGCATCAGTCGCATGATCGACTGTTAAGTGTGAATCCGGTGATGATGAGGATGATGTTGATGATCAGATCGATCAGGCGGCTGGAAAGGGAATGACAATGACATCATTCCTCGACGTCGCAAGATAACGGCGAGATAGGAGAGACGTAGTCTTGGATTCCGTGGATGATTATGAGTGCGTTGTTGAAGAGATCCAGATGAGTGATCTCCACACCACCGATGAAGATTTTCGACACGGTGTCATTCTGGATTTTGGTGGAATTCATGGTGATGCAGCGGCCCGGACTTTAGGTTTCGATTTTGGTACCGAAAGAGCGCTTGCGGAGATAATCCACGGTGAAGAGACCGAGAACGAGGTGTTCGCGGAGGAGAGAGGGAACGGAGCAGGAGTAGCAAATGCGGACAGAGGAGTCAGAGGGAGCAAACAGAGTCGAAGGACTGGACCAGCCAGTGGCGACGGTGGTGATCGACGGAGCCGTGGTGGCTAGCTCGTTGAATCCAAGGTGCGAGAGAATCGGCCCGAGCATAGCCGTCGTCTGTGAGAAGAACGCCTGCTCGTCAAGATCAGGCGCTGGAGTTGGCTGTTGTTGTCTTGTTGCAGCTGTGGAGAGGCGGTAAACAGCATATCGAAGTCCGTTGTAGCGTCGGTTTTAGCGATCCAGATGAGAGAAATCTCAACGAGAGTCAAGAATCGGAGAGAAGAGTAAACAGTAGCCATTTTTCCAGAGAGTGAAGTGGAACCGAGAAATGGAGGAAATTTTGGCATCTTGATAGGGGGAGGAGCGCGTGATGAACGCTCAGGGTGGACGGCACATGGGTTGTTAAGGACTGGGAACGTGGGCGCTTGGGTTAGTTAGGAGGCTATGAGGAATCTTGATTCTGTTGGTTTTGGAAACACGAGCTTTGTACTGCATTTGGGTGTTTTGATTATCAGATTGATCGGACGGCTCCTGTGACTCTGATTGTTATATGACGTGGCAGAGAAAGGTTATTCCTTTAGACGAAGAATGTTAAATGCTCATGAAATCATTTGATTACGTTCTATATTTATAATAATTAGTGTGTCAATAATATAATTTATATAAAAACAATTAATTATTCCCTAATATAATAAATTAAATATTTTATAATAAATTAATAGCCAAAAAAAATAATTAAGGTATGTTCCAAATTGAAACGAACTATTAGCTAATAATTTGCTCTCGTCCCATGGTGTAATCGCGATAGGAAGATGACATAACCCTCATTTCAAGTGTCTTAGATTTGATTTTAAAATTGATTATATTTTTTGCATAAATCAAGTTAAACAAAGATTCATATCTAGAGGTAGGGATGCCATCTAAAAATCTTGAAGGATACAACCCAGAACGAGTTTCGGATTAAAAAAAAATATAATTTGCTCTCAAGCATGAACCAACTAATCGACAATTGTTCTCTGCCGTTAATATTTTCCGGTAACAGAAATTCTTGGTACGACCTTATACCTTTGACCTCCGATGCCCCAAGTTCAATTAACGTTATGTCAAATGTACAACCATTGAAGGCACAGCACGGATCACGAGTAGATAAGGCTTGACCCCTACCTCGGGCATAACCAAAGAATCATTTCTATTAATTTTTTCTTCCAATCAAAAACTTCCACGTATTATTAAACATTAATGATTTGGATCACATGCAACACTCACCATGGACAATAATAAACAGTCGATCTTTTAACCAATGAAAAGAAAATCTACAAAGTCAGATTTAGTTAATCACGAATATGATACCACAACAAAACTTAGGCAAAAGTAAAGATCTTCTTGAAATATATGTAAATTGTGATTTTGATTCTATTTAGGGACTTAAGTGATACTAAACTCTGACAATTGCACTACATGGAGTGCTAGTGTCATCTTTTCATTGGTTCCTTTAAGCAATTGTAATTATCAAAACTCATATCGAGAGTAGGCAAACTTAACCCATTATAAGGTGGCAAATTACTCGCATTGATGATTCATACACTTCATTTTTCTTACAAAATGGTCCTTGGGGCCAACAGGCAAAGCCATAGATAGAGCAAAAAAAAAAAACTCAAAATTTCTCTTCTCCTCTTCTCTTCTACAAATTCTACCATGGGTAGGAAGATTGAGATCAAGAGAATAGAAAGCAGAAGAACATGTCAAGTGACCTATGCCAAGAGAAAAAACAGTTTGATGAAGAAAGCTCAAGAAATTTCGATCGCTTGCGGAGTTGATATTGCAGTTATCACTTTCTCCCCTTTTAAAGACGGTCGTTCAACCAAATATTGCAATCGAGAAAGGTTTAAGATTAAAAATTATTTATATTACATTAATTATAATAATTTTATATATATATATTTTTTCTCACTTTAATTTATAGGATTGAAGATTTAATTCAACGTTATCTCAATCTTTCAACAGAGAAAAGATTTCAGTAAGTACTTTTTTTTTTATAAAAATTTATATTATTTTTGAATTTTCTTGTAAATACACTAAATGATTTGAGATTTATTTTTTATTTTTAATTAAACAGTGAAGTGCCGAATTATAAGGTATATATTAATGTTTTATTTTGTTTGATTAACTAAATTGATTTATTTTTTATAATAATTAATTTTCTTAAAATTATTTTTATAATTCTCGACAATAGAGACACGTGCGTTGCACTTGCCACTCAGCTGAGAAACTGAAGCAGCTTGATCACATCAAGGACGGTGATGAAAGCAAGTTGAAATACCTCAAGAAACAGTTCGTTTTCTTTCCTCTAATTCTCATTATGCCGTTTTTATTTTTGACGGATGTCGTTTTAATGCATATGCTAATGACATTTGCAATATTTTCAAACAAACTCGTTGCATTTTGATTGGTCCACGTGGATCCAATTACACAATGACATTTCAAATTTACACGTGTCACTATAGATATATACGTGTAAAATTTCTACCAAATAATAATATTATTTAAAATTTCAATTGAGGAAAACTATTCTAATGTCCCTAATATGTTACCATTTGTCACTTTACCTATTAACGTTTGCAATTTAGTCAATTATGTATTTTTTATTTTTTTGAAAATTTTTATAAAAAATTTCTTTTACATATATTGATCAAACTTTTATTAATTTATATATTCTAATATAATTTTCTTTAATTCTAATACATGATCATAACTCTGTAATTACCTTGCATGTAATCTGGTTTCTCAAATTCAATGTGAGGCTACACAGAATTAAAGTAAGTATCCCCACTCTTAATCTTCATTAATTTGATAATTAAATATTAATTATTAAAATATTAAAGTTTATTAAAATTATAAATAAAGGTATATTTTAATTATTTATAACGAGTTGGTTACTCACAAAAACTTATTTGAAATGATGAGACAACAAAAGTCAGGGACTTATTTGTTATAAAACATTAAATTGTATCCATATTTATGGTTTTACCAAAATTTAGAAATCTATTTTTTGTTATTGCATTAATTAATATGCTTCCAAATTTTCTATTATTATGAGGACATCGAGCTACGAATCAGAGAGAAAAGCCATGAAGTGGAAATCCTAAACGACAATCTCAAGTAAGAATATATTATTTATTATTACAATAAAATACTTAAGTTTATACATTTAATTATTTACTATTCTCAAAATATTTTTGAAAATATTTTTGTAATAGGGTTTATGAACCAGAGTCAGCAGAAGATATTTTACCATCTCAACTTGTTTGGCTCGAGAGAAAATTGAAAATTGCTTTGCAACAAGTCCAATATAGAAAGGTAAGTAATTACTTTAATTATATAAATTAATATAGTAATATCATATTATTTTCATATTTAGTATATTTTTTAAAAAATAAAACAAATAATTATATAAAATAAATCTTAAATTTAATTTTATCTGTAATATTATAGTTTCTCTGAATTACAATATGACTTCTTTTCTTATTTCAGAAAGAGTTGATTGGTACTCCATCAAGAAAATATAAAAAATTCGGCTTCCCGGTAAATATATTACACAGAAAAAATGGAAATTATTTTTTTAATTATCTGAAATAATACTGAGTATTTAATTATTTAATTAATCATCATCAGAAGAATCAGATGGAGAATGAAAGAAAAGACTGCAATCAATTTTCTTACATCTCTAGTTTGCTTCCAATGAAAAATGGTCCTTTGATTACCGAATACAGGTATATATATTTATATCATCATCATCATCATCATCATCATCAATAATTTTTTATCAGATTTATTTAACGTAAAGATTGAATTAATTAATATTAATTAACGTTTCACATGAAAAAACTTGTTATTAATATGCAGATCATTAGGCTTGCCGAAGGGGTCATTTCAGGAACTCCTTACTCAAGGCGGTGGAACATCATTTGGAAATTATACGCAAAATCTTCCAATTCCTGAAGCACAAGCAAATATTCCTTCCAATTTTTATTCATCTTTGGCTTCGGAAATCAACCAAATTCCACCGATCCAATCCAATTCAGGAATCCAGGTGATTATATATATATATTAATTACTCTAAATTTAATTAATTTGGACATAAGCTTGATTTAAATAGTGGGTTAGAAAGTGGAGCTAGGCTGCTAGAAACTGAAAGTTAGGACTAAATTGTCAAAATAGTAAAGTTAATGGACTAAAATTTTAAAATGAATGAATAAAATGCCCACTTTTAGGCTCGAAATATAAAATGAATATGTTTTAAAGTTTAAATTTTAGATTTTTTTTTTTAAAATTTAAGTCACCCTAATTGATGACAAGGACTGATTAGAGCTTAATATTTTCTAAATTATGGAAAAAAATGAAATTAAATTTTGCATGTTTGATGAACACAAATTCTTATACAAATTTCTTACGATGTAATTAATTTAATTCTCTTGTTCTCGTAAAAATATAATATAAATAATAATAAAATAGTATTTTATTAATTTTTATAAAAATTTATGTTCATTCTGAGCTAAAATCCACTCTTAAACTCAACTCTTCTCTCTCTCTCTCTCTCTCTCTCTCTATCTATCTATATATATATATTTAAAATCTAATAAATAGGAAAAATATATAAATAATATATAACAAAGAGCACATGCATTTGCAGGGTCTTGGTTTACCAGCTATAGGAATTCAAAGCTATCCAATTACAGAAACTTTAGATCACAATTGGGTTTGTTTTCGACTCCCAAAATATTTTTCAAAATAAAATAAAATTTGATATTTTCAATTTCCCAGTTTGAAATCATATATAATTAATTGTTAATATTTTGGAAATTTTCAGGATAATATGAACAATAATAAAAGTATCCTATTCCCACCAACTTCTCATGACTTTGAAGGAATCCCTAATGATGAGAATAACAATTTCAATGCTCAGAATTCAGATTTCAATTATATTGAGACCTATCTACCTTTGAACTCTGAGAGGTATGCAAATTTATTAATTAATTAGTCTAAATAAATATTTTTTTTTATATACACAGTATGTTATTACTTACTATATCCTTAAAAATTGATTAATTAATTTTGGGTAATGTATAGTTTTAGGGTTTTATCTACCTTATTAGCACATAAACTTATTGATTTGAATTATGGTTACCAGCAACAACAATGACAACGACGACAACGACGATAACAATGGCTGTAACGAAATCGAAAACAATAGAGATTTTGATGAAATTTTTAATTTGATCGATGATAATAATAATAACAACAGGAGCAATAATAATATTAGAAACAATGAAAATTGTGATGAACGTTTTAATTTGACCGATGCCAATTTAAAAAGTATTATCATGGCGGTTGCCGATAATAACAATAATAACAACAGCAACAATGACAACAATGGAGGTTGTGAAGCAGCTTCAAGCCAAGAAAATCCATGGCCAAATTTAGATGAGGTGAGTTCAATGTTTTGCTTCTTATATATTTTCAATATTTTTCTATGTTTTAATTTTATTATTTAAAAAGTTTAACTATGTCTTGTAATCAAATTTATCGAACACTAATAATTAATTAATTAATAATTTATTAAATAAAGTGAATCAACTTAAATTTCTGTGAGAATCATATTAAATAAATTTAATCTTAAACACAAACGAAATATTAAAATTTTAATATTATAATTAAATCAGACGTGCATGTGATTAAGATAATATTAAAATTTAATATCGTATTATTTATTTAATTTTATGTGAGCAGGCTGAGAAAGGAGATGGATTAACTACAAGCACCATTGAAGGAAACAAGGACGATATTGACTTATGGGACTTGGATAATTTAAAGTGGGCAAAAGATTTGAGCTTGGAGGATCTTCAAAATTTACTTGATGAACTTTGAGAAATAGGCTTGAAATTCAGTCTTTTTTTTTTTTCTTTGGTCTAACAATTTGCCTTTCAAGTATGCAAACTTTTGTTTATATTGCTTATATATGATAATCATAATAAATTAGCAATCATAAGAATTTAAAATTTGAATTATTTTTAATAAATAATTAAAATAACAAATAAAATAATTTATTTCATGAATATTGAATAAATGAGGACATAACTGTTATTTTCTTATTAAATAATAGAACTTAGGAAATATAATTATCTTATTAAGTACCATCAACAAAAACAAGGTTAATCACTGTCTTATCCACATCTTACGGTCCAAATACTCCCTCAAACTTGGGTCCCACATCAATATCTACTTTTCAGAATTCCTTACACAGGGCACACAGTTCAGCTTCGGTTACTTCTCCAACCTTTCAACTGAAAATATGGCTTCAGTCTCTCTTCTTACTTCTACACCAACAGTCATTTGCTCTTCTTCTTCCTCTTCTCTTTTGTCATCACAAGCACACAGCGGAAAGCAACTCTCTTTTGACCCAAAAAAGCGCTTATTTGATGTGGGACTGGGGCTTTTAGCTTCTTCAATCGTTGCTCTAACGCCATTAGAAGCTGATGCAACCAGGATTGAGTACTACGCCACTACAGCAGATCCTCCATGTGAGTTCAGCTTTGTTCGTTCTGGCCTTGGTTTCTGTGATATTGCTCCTGGTTCAGGCGTGGAAGCTCCTTACGGTGAACTTATCAATGTGAGTAAGAAATCATTTTTCTTGTTCGGCTTTATCTTTTACTCTCTGGGTTGATTTGCTTTTGGTTGATTTTTTTTTTTTATTTATCTCAAAAATATTGATTTGGGGTTGAATTGAATATGTTGGTAGCGGGTAATTCTTCTCTTATCAATGTGAGTCGACAAAAAATGTATCATTTTCTTGTTCAGTTGTGTGTTTGATGATTTGGGTTGATTTTGTTTTATTTACATCAGAATAATGATTTTGGGTTTAGATTTATGTGGGGTTGGATTCAGTTTGTAGTTTTTAGCTAGTTTGTAATGATCCTGCTTGATTGGGTTTAATTTTTTGTAGTGTTTCAAACTTAGTTTCTGAATTTTTCTTTAATTTGATTTGTTTGTATGACATATTCAGTAAATTTGAGTTTGTCAATAAAACATAGGTTCACTACACTGCAAGATTTGCCGATGGGATACTCTTTGATAGCAGCTATAAGCGTGGTAGACCGCTTACTATGCGTATTGGAGTTGGCAAGGTACAAAATTTTCTTACTTGTTGAACAATTTGTTCAATCCAGTTAGTCTACTTTTCAATCTTGAGAGTGGAAATGGATATTAAATCTATCTATAAACCTGGAAGGAATCTACTTTTATCTTCATTTTCATGTTACATTTGTCTGTATGTTATAATCATTACAAATTGATGTGAGCATGAACATAAACTTCCATTATTTTAGAATGCATTTGCATCTAGTTGCATGCATCAAGCGTTTGAAGTTTT
The DNA here is from genome assembly GCA_035590515.1 of Trichilia minutiflora. NCBI lineage: Eukaryota > Viridiplantae > Streptophyta > Magnoliopsida > Sapindales > Meliaceae > Trichilia > Trichilia minutiflora. The sequence continues at coordinate 8,358 of JAVXUL010049442.1, forward strand.
TTGCATACTTGTATGAAGTTACTTAAATTTAGTAAAGGCACTTCAACAGTTCGACATCTTGTATGCTTGCTACATAGACATATGGAAATTACTGAATCTGGTTTGTAGTACATTGAATGTAAAATTTGTTTGTTTGAGAATATATAAATCGTATATATATAACTAAAAGATGACACTCATCTATGTGTGTGGTGGTAGTAGATGCATAAATAATGTATGAAAGTACCTATGTGATAGTTTCTACTAAAAAATAATTTGTGGACATTGTAAATTCTAATTTTCTTTTTCATCTCAAAATTGTTTTTCACATGTATCACATCTTAGAAATTATGCATTCTGTTTTCTGATGCAGGGTGTTATTGATTTTGTTCATTTCTTCTCATCATTCTAATGTTTTTAGTCTTAAAATAGATAAACATACACACATTTATGTCTAGGTCATTAAGGGATTGGATCAGGGAATTCTTGGAGGTGATGGAGTTCCTCCAATGCTTGTAGGTATGATTTTAAAGATCTCACATAGACTTCTATGTGTTAATGTTTACTGCACATTTTCAAATTTCCTAAAAGAATACACTTCTCTAATTTTATTCAGGTGGAAAACGCAAGCTTCGAATTCCACCAGAATTAGCATATGGGCCAGAACCTGCAGGATGCTTTTCAGGTGGGGTTTATGTATTAGTAAATATTCCTCAACAGGCAACAGTTTACGTACTTTTAACAATCATCTTATCTAATGAAAATCCAAATGCTTAGGTTGATATTGTTTGTATTATTGAAGAAAATACTACAATATTGAGTACTACACGCAATCAATCATACATTGTTGCAACAAGTATTGGCAACTGACAGACATTTTCTCTTTTATATAGGTGACTGTAATATACCTGCCAATGCAACTCTCATCTATGATATTAATTTGGTTGGCATCTACTCGGGGAATCGCAAGTGAAGACAATCCAAATTTGATTTTTCAAAATTATATGAAAAGCGTGTCTAGCGCAAGTGAGTCTGCTAACCATCCTGAAAATGATTTTACACATTTTTCACCATCAAGACTTTATAATCACCTTTCATTTTTGCCTACTTGGATTGCAAAAAATCAAAAGCCCACAATAATTGGTCCTGTCTAGAGACTTACCCTGTGAAAAATTGGTACCATAAAATCCTCATTTATACTGCACCTCTAGGACATCTATATTCTTACTGAACTATATAAAGAAAATGGATTTATCTAGCTTTGAGTAAAACTATTGTTAAAGAAAAAGGGTTCCTGAAATGCTTGTTTCGTTACATGAGAAAAAGAAATCATGCCCTGATTTTGATGTTTGGGCCCAGCATATTATTGAATACGACTATCAGCTTCTTTTTCCTGTGTGATTCTCATAGGTATTTGTTTAATAATAATGACCGGTTGGATAGCCTACTTTCTGATCAAAATATTGCCGATGATGGCCAAGATCATGTGCCCGGTCTACTTGATATTATCGACTTCTTTACGTAAACTCCTTTGTCACACTGCTTATGTAAAAATCAACAGGAAATGAAACATACTACTTTGTGTTGAATAGATTGTTTGGTCATACTAATTTTTCTTGTGTTTTCTATGTTTTGGTATGATGGATCTCCCTAAAGCAATTGTCCCCTAGAAAGATAGAGCAGGGAAGCATAAATCTGCATCCTAGAATGGATCAAATTGAAAGGTCGAAGTCTCATGGACCAAGCTAGTTACCATTATCAAAAGAATGGAAAGTGTCTGTATCCGGACAGCTCATCTGGGCCTATTTGGAGCAGGAAACTCATCTATGGGTAATTGTCCATGCGGACTGATTGAACTAGTCGGGTCTTATAAATTTTTTTACTTATAAAATGTAAAATAAATTTTGTATCTAGGGGAAAAATTGGGATCAAATCCGCACTATAAAAAGTTAATGAAATATAGAAATTTAAATGAGTATTTATTGGGAATCAAACTTGGATCTTTTAAGCTAAAAATCAAACACCTTAACTTACTAAACTAATAAACAAATTATTGTATAAGTATCAAATAAACTAATTTAAGACTTAAAATTTTAAAAACCAAGGCAATTTGATGCTTTTTTATTAAAAAAATTGTTATTTTGTATAGTTACAAGTCGATGGATTATTTGTTAAAATATTGATATTTAGTGTATTCATGTTGCCATTAAAATATATACAAGTGCAAATATATCTTATAATTTGCAGAAGAAATTTGTAAATTTTTTGTGGATATCCGAGAATTAGGATAATTTTTTGCGGATATCTTAGAAATTATGCATTCTGTTTTCTGAT
>JAVXUL010049474.1:0-10668 GCA_035590515.1 Trichilia minutiflora
TTATGTCTTCTAACATTCAAAATTTAACAACATTTATCATAGAAGGCTGTAATAATTTGGGATATCTGTTCTCATCTTCAACAATTAGAAGCATTGTTCAACTCCAACACCTTGACATCTTTGACTGTCTTTGCTTAGAGGAGATAGTAGTTGTTGATGAAAGAAAAGATGATTTGATTAAATTTCCATCCTTAAGAGAATTAAGGATACAGAGTTGTCCTAGATTGAAGGAATTCATGGCGAAAAATATTAACACAGACCTGATAGAAATTTCGTTACCTTTCTTCAATGAAAAGGTACACATGAAAAATTTCAATTTTATATTTCTAATGTTCAATTATTTTGTTTGCACTCAATAGAACAAATCTTCAAGATATGTTAAGTTTTGGGCGTGAATTATTTGATTTTCTATTAATTGTTTTCTCTTCAAAATAATAGAACTAATGTCGACGGGTTGTTGAAAGTTTTTGTTTTTCCTAATTGTATATAACTTCTTCACAGGTTGCATTGCAAAACTTGGAAGTTTTGGATTTAGATGGAATAAATGTTGAAAGGATTTGGCAAAACCAAATTGTAGCCACGTCTTTTGGCATTCAAAATTTAACAGAGTTGAGCCTAACGAGCTGTGATAATTTGAGATGTGTATTCTCATCTTCTATGATTAGAAGCTTTGTTCAACTCCAATACCTTAGAATTTTTAACTGTCAAGACTTAGAAGTGATATTTGATATGGAGGATTTGAATTTTGAGGATTCTCAAAAATCTCTCTCTTTTCAAAATCTAAAGGATGTAATCATTTCTGGGTGTGATAGATTGAAACATATCTTTGCATCGTCCCTTGTTAGCAGTCTTTCGCAACTGGAAACGCTTTGTATATACAATTGTGGGTTGTTAGAGGAGATTGTTTTTGCTGCCAAGGAAGGATCCCAAAAATTTCCTAGATTTATATTTCCAAGGGTAACCTCTCTTACACTATATGACTTGCCAAATTTTACAACATTTTTCTCTGGAAGGTGTAAAACGGAATGGCCAGGACTAAAGGAGTTGAAGGTGAGGAATTTCAGCTTGATGGAATCTATTAACGACAGACAAGATCAATTTTTGGTTGAAAAGGTATGACACTCATAATTTCTTTCTCTCTCTCTTTTTTTTATGTTATTAATTTTCATATTTACTAATAGTAGTTGTAGCTTCAAATTAATTAAGAGGTTATATGATTTATTTACGCTCCATGGACTTAGAAATGAATTATTAGAATGTCAAACTAATCATATATCTTATATTAGTAAATTAATCAAATTTACTAATAGCATTCTTTTTTTACTTTATCAAGCTTAGCATCTATCTAGTTGTTAAATATCAAAATCAACTGGCATTGATTTTGGACAAAAGAAATCAGACTTCTCTTATGAGTACTAATTAGATTTTTCTTTCAATTCAATTCAAGCTTCCCATTTAAAGACTTTAAGCTTTCTATTCATCACTTGATTGAACTATTCAATTTATGAGAAGGAACATTAGACTTCTTGATTTTTTTTTTACACTTCAGAAAATTTAATTTTTTTTTTAATGATTGGTCACCAGGTTTTTCCCAAGTTGGAAAAGTTGACTGTGGAAGGAAAGAACATTTCAATAATATGGGAGATTCCAAAGAGCTTCATTTACAAAATTAGATATCTTGAGGTATATTTGGATGAGTCAATTGTTATTTCATCACTTGATTTCCTCCAAAGATTTCACAGCGTCCAAAATCTTAAAATACTAGGAGAATATAATTACCATATTAATATTGGTACCATGGTTGAAGATGAGATGTGGACAAAGATATGCAATCTTAATAAGTGTTCTGATTTGAAGCATATTTTGAAAGAAGAGTCTAATATGGACCATTTGGTTCATCTACAAGTACTTAGATGTTACAGTTTGATTAATTTAGTGCCATCCTTGTCATCCTTTCGAAATCTAACAACTTTGGTGGTACACGATTGCCAAGGATTGACAAATATAGTAACATCCTCAGCAGCTAAGAGTTTGGGGCAACTTAGAGTAATGAAGATAAGTGTTTGCGAGATGATTACAGAAATAGTTTTAGTAGATGAGGGAGATGAAGCAAAAGATTATGAAATTGTTTTCAGTGAATTGAAGATGTTGGAACTTCATAGTTTAAAAAATCTCAAAAGTTTCTGCTCTGCAAATTATATCCTCAAATTCCCATCTTTGGAAGAATTATATGTGGGAGGATGTCCCAAGATGAAGACTTTCTCCATAGGCAACATAAGCACACCCAAATTACAGAGAGTAAAGCAATGGACAAACATTCCGAAGGCTAAAGAGTACTGGTTGAAGGGTGACCTTAATACTACCATACAACAATTATATGAAGAAATGGTACGTATTAATTTGCTAAAGTTCTGAAACAAAGATATTAACTCAATCCAAAACTAGACTAGAAATTAGAAAATTTGAAAATAAATTTTACTTTTTTTGAAACAATGATCTCTCTTTGTGGCATAAATTGACAATAACAATGAATAAAATTTCCTTTTTGTTTCTTGCAGCAAATGAGGTGTAGAGATAATGACAAAGTGAACACAGAGGTTGAAGATGAGGAAGATGTAATAGGCAATAATGATGTGGTAAGGTCTATTTGTGAGTTTACTAATTATATTAATTATGTTGAAAATTTCTATCAAGTATGATATGTTATCCAGTCCAGTTAAAATTTTGATAACATAGATAATTAAATAAGGAAGATGAAATTACTTTTTAGATCAAAAGTATTGAATGAGTAAATTATCTGTTTTCTTAATCAATTAGCATTGCTTACTATAGAAGCTAGTTTGAGCAAACTTATAAGAAAATTGCTACAAGTAGAATCAATTAATTTCTCAACATGGTTCTTACTTTCACCTTCAATATATATATGTTTGGGTCTTTGATTTGCAGGAAACCCAGAAGTCTGAGGAAAAATGCGAACCTTCTATGCAGCATTTGGAATAAAACAATTTTTCTTACTGTAATTTCTTCTTCAATAGATTCAGTGCTTTTATTTTCTCGTATTAAAATTCTAAAACATCTACCTGTATTTTCTTTCTGCTTATCTTTTTTCACAAATAGAGGCCAAAAATCGGATCTGTTTGGCTGTGGATGTAAGCATCTTTACCGAACCATATTAAATTGTGTTCTTGCTATTTTGATTTCATTTTCATTATTCATTAAATTGAGTTCTGTTCTTGATCAGATTTGTACTGGCCAGAGTTAGGTGAAAGTTTTAAAATTTATATATAATTATTTTATATATTTTAACTCTTAAAATTTTAAGATTTTGTCCAACTTTTTATGCAGCATTCGAAATAAGGACAATTTTTTATTGTAATTTGTGAGACATTAATTGAAGGTCATGTTATTTCTACTAAAAATTACATAATGGTGAGAGAGTCATTTTGCATTTTTTTTAACTTCTGCTTTCATGTTGACCAAACAAGTCTCCATTCTTGTTGTTGCAGTACATTAGATTTATTAATTATTTATGGTGATTCAATTGATTAGAGATTGTAAAAGATGCATTTGTATGTGCATCTTGCAATACTATGTAATGGATTTCAGGTGTATTCTGATAATTTATGATGAAACAATCTCTTTAACATGACCATATCTCTTAACATTGACCTTGATGAACACCGCTACGATAACAAAACAGTACCATATTTTTCACACATCTCCCCTAGTCGTTAGTATAGCTCGAGTTAGGAAAGGGAACAAAATATTGAATCTACTTCAAGATCTTGAATATGAGATGATCAATACACACAGAAATTATTACCAATTCATACCCAAATATTCATTCACAAAACATACTACTAATGGGAATAAAAAGATGAAAAGAAAATTATTTATTCTGCGAGAGATCAATATAAAAAGAAATAAAAGAAGTCAAATTGACAATGGCCCATCCGTATGCAGTACTTAGTACTCAAGATACAAGAGTTTCAAATCAACATGTATAGCTTCTATATTAAATATCCAAGATTTCACTTAAAGATACCCAAACAGAACGACAATTGGTTAGCCAATTCTTAAATGGATTAGGCAATGAAATCGAAGATCAAGTATAGTTGAAGATATGGATTGAAGTTATATTATATAGTCTATATAGTGTACATATGTCATATTTAAAGTTATAACTCTAGACATCTCATTTACTGTAAGGTAATTTATATTTATAGTAGGGTAACATTTGTAAGTTATGTATATAAATAAAAACATAGCCCTCACTTCTAGATGAGCCACCAATTCAAAGAATCTTCCTTCATTCTCTTTGTTTTCTTAAATCTTAATTACCTAGAAAACCAAACTTGGTATCAGAGCTACAAGCCACGGAAGGAAATGCATACTTGCCAAACTCAGAAGCAAACACACAATCAAATATACTTGGAAACACATCAAATGCACTAGTTCAAAACCCACTTAATTCCTGAACATTTGTCAAACTTGATAGGAACAATTTTCTGATCTGGAAGGCAAATATTCTACCTGCAGTTCATGGGAATAGACTAGAAGTGTACTTGGATGGTTCAAAGAGGAAACCAGACAGATTCATCACCACTGTTGGTAAAAACCAAGATGAAACATTGATTGAAAATCCAGCATATGTGCAATAAAACGGGTAAGACCAACTTTTAATGTGTTTTCTATTAAATACCATAAATGAGGCTGCAGTTGTTCCATTCATAAGCCACACAAAATCTAAAGAACTATAGGATTCTGTGAACAAGATATATTCTTCAATGTCAAATGCAAGAGCAGTTCAACTCAAAGTATGGCTTCAGTCTGCTAAGAAAGGAAACTTGAGTATAACAAACTTCTACAACAAGATAAGAAGTCTAGAAGACTAACTTGTTATCTCAAAAAAGCCATAAGGGGAAGAGGATCTGATTCAAGCGACGATAAGTGGACTTGGACCAAAATATAATTCGATATATGTCAGTATAACATCTAAGATGGATGCAATCACATTGGCAGATGCGTATTCAGATTTGCTACCTTTGAAAGCAGATTAGAACAAAGTGACTTTCCAGGATCTATCAGTATTGAAACCAATGTGATGTCAAACAACAACAACAACAAAAGAGGAAGGAGTTAGAAAAGAGGTGCTGGAAATGGAAATCAAAATTGGAATGGAAATAGAAATGCCTTCAAAGGCAGGAGAAGAGGCAAAACATCACACAGTAGAGAACAACAACCAAAGTTAACCTATCAAATCTGCCTCAAAGTTGGCCATACTGCAACAACATGTTGGCATAGGTTTGAAGAAATTTTTGAGCCAAAGAGTGCAAAGAGTTAGCAACAGTCTGTATTAGTTACCACACAGAACCAACAAGATAATGATGATGGATGGTACCTAGAAAGTGGAACAACAAATTGACAGATCATGTCACAAACAACTCCAACCATCTTCCCAACAAAATCAAGTATAAAGGTAATCAATTCCTTACAGTAGGGAATGGTAACAAAATTTAAATTTCACACATAGGAAATTGTAGATTGCCAGCACAAAATTCACAACACGTACTTAAAATGATTTTCCATCATTCATCCATACATAGTTCTTAGCAATTATATCACTCTAGTTAGCTTTCCACAAACTTTATTCACAAATTAAAAAGTTAGAGTACAACCAAATATGTCAACTCCTAAAAATACTAACCTTCATGCTGATGATTCATCACCACAACATAGTCTATTCAACTCAAAAACTCTGACAACACCTTATACACAAACCCAAACCCAAAACAACATCACATCAGAACCAGAAAGACAACCTGACCTTGAATTTGAAACAGACACAAACATACATCCTATGATAACAAGGTCAAAAACAGGCATATACAAACCCAAAGTATATGTGTATGAAAAGAAAAACTCAAAAAGTGAAGAACTTCAAGAAATAATTGATAAAGTCTTGAATAATTAAAGAAAGGCTGTGAACTTGGAAATAAAAATACTGAAGAGAAATCAGACCTGGATCTTAGTTGAACCAAAGCTTGGAGACAAACTTGTGGGATCCAAATGGGCGTTTAAAGTGAAATACAATCCAGATGAAAGCATAGCCAAACACAAGGTTAGGCTTGTTGCAAAAGCGTATCGTCACTACTCAGAAACATTTAGCCCAATTAAAAAGTCATCAACCATCAAAATTATTCTTGGACTAGCATTTTTGATGAATTGGGACATAAGACAATTAGATATAAATAATGCTTTCCTAAATGGAAAGCTAGTACAAGAAGTACTGATGACACAACCCGAAAGGTTCATAGATCAAAACAGACCACACATAATGTGTAAGCTTTATAAGGCACTATATAGACTGAAATATGTACTTAGAGCTTGGTATGAAAAACTGAACCCTATAAGACTGAAACTTTCAGAACTAGAAATCAAACACTTCAGTGTTCTTATTTGAGTAAAATTGTTGCAAACTCATATTGCTAGTATATATGGATGACATTCTAATTATTGGGAATAATAGTAAGTTATTAGAAGATATGACATTAAAGCTGAATGAAAAATTCTCCTTAAAGATGCTTAGTTCATTGAATTATTTTCTAGGAACGGAAGTAAAAAGAGCAGAAGATGGAACATTGATCATACAAAGTAAGTTCATACAAAACTTGATCAGGAAGCTAAGAATGTAGAGTTGCAAAACAAATACAACCCCTATAACTACTACAGATAAGTACTCCAAGGACAAAGGAGAAGAATTTAAAGATTACACTCTATACACAAGTTTCATTGTTGTACTTCAGTTTGTTATACTTACAAGATTTGAGACTAGTTATAATGTGAATAACCTAAGTCAGTTCATGCAAGCTCCAAGACAACCTCACTGGAATGGCTGCAAAAAGATCCTTAGATACTTAAAGAGAACCTAAATCATTTGGTATACCTTACTGCATACAGTAGAATAGATATCAAAGGTTTTGTAGATGCATATCAGGGAAGTGATACTGATGATAAAAGGTCAATCAGCGGATAGAGAATTTATCTAGGAAATAACCTGGTATTCTGGAGCTCAAAAAAACAGTGTGGTATCTAAATCCTCAGCAGAGTCAGAATATAGAGCACTGTCACAAGCTAACGTAAAGATAACATGCATTTGCTCCTTGTTCCCTAAACTTAAAATAAAATTGGAAAAAATTCTAGAAATTTGATGTGACAACCAAGTTGCAATCTCTCTTGCTAGAAATCCAATCTTCCATGTAAGAACTAAGCACATAGAGATTGATGTGCATTTTGTAAGAGAGAAAATTGTTCAAAAGGAACTGGAACTGAAATATGTGCCAACAGAAAACCAAGTTGCAAACATACTTACAAAGGCACTACCAGCAGAAAGACTCAAGACTCTAGGGACAAGCTCAATGTCAAACCAACATTAAGCTTGAGGGGAAGAGCTGAAGATAAGGATTAAAGTTATATTATATAGTCTATTTAATGTACATATGTCATGTTTAAAGTTACAACTCTAGACACTTCATTTATATTGAGTAATTTTTATTTATAGTAGGGCAACATTTGTAAGTTACATATATAAATAGAAACATGGCCCTCACTTCAAAATGAGACGCCAATTCAAAGAATCTCCCTTCATTCTCTTTGTTTCCTTAATACCTAGAAAACCAAACTAGTAGCAATTCAATCTATACAAACATTACCACATGCCATGCAATTAGCGACACAAGTCGAAAGGCACTTGAGAAGAGAATAAATTGCAATCACACACCAACATGTTACTTTAAGTATGCTCCACAACAAAGATATCCGCTTGATAAGGGAAAAGTATCATCAAGCACGCTTCAAGGATCAACTCAAACCTGTAATACGCATGGCAAGCAACCCATGAAAGAACTGATAAATAGGTACAATTCTTATGGGTTCCTCGAGGTGTCAAGTGTTTCGTTGCATGAAGCCAGGCCATACATCAAACCAATGTAGGGATCGTGTTCACCACCAATTCAACCTAGCAACTCATGAAGAAAAGAATGAAAGTTAAAATCAAGGGTTCAGACTTGAAGATGAAGAGTTTAATGAGAATGATCAATAGGTAGAGTGAAATTATGCAGATTACGGTATGTCTTTAGTTGTACAACGATTGACAGCTACTACTAAGACTGGAGGAATACAACAACACATTATATTTTGAACGAGATGCATGTCATAACATGATTTTATTTCATTAATTTTTCAATTAAATTCCTTAATGGATAAATTGTTTAATTTTTAAATTTAAAGGATTACAATTAAATAGTAAAGTTTTGAAAATTCACACGGAAATTAGAAAAATTAATTGAATAAAGATAAAATTAATTAACCAAGAAAGATTTAATCGCAAAATTAGTAAAAGTTTGATTATTTTTTCAGTTAAAAAAAATTTATGGATCAAGTGCTAAAATCTTAAAGAGGGAGTACACTAGATTTTTTGGACTTTGGAGTCATCTTGGACTCCAAAGTTATGTTAAGACAGTGAGTAAGAGTGAGTAATCAACAAAGAGCAAGACTCTGAGATGAATCATTTGCAAGCAAAGTTTTATCCTATCCAAGTCAAATGCAAGTAGGATTCATAAAAGGAAATTCAGACCTTTTGAAAACGACATGGCAGACTCAAAAGCACAAGATAAAAAATTATATGAATTCCTAATTCTACTAGAATAGGGAAGCAAGATCGTCTGTCTAATGGCTTCGAGTAAGCAAGAATGTCTAATGACTAGTAAACTATAGGTGTTAGTTTCATTATAAAATGGAAAATATGCTAAACTGATTAAAATTTTAAATCGTTTTTTAAAAATAATTATATTTAAAAAATATTAATTAAAACTTTTAAAAATCTGTTTTTTTAATGATTTTATTCTTTATTTAAAAAAATATTTATTTTTAAATAAAAAATAAAATCATTAAAAAATAAATTTTTAAATATTTTAATTAATATTTTTTTGGTATGATTATTTTTAAAAAATTATTTAAAAATCTGATCACTTTCGTATTTTTTTCTTAATATTTACAGTATTGTGATGGTGGTTTTGATACTAAAATATAAACGCATTCTTTTTTTATCTGTTATAATTTATTTTCAGCCAATTAAACCTGAGTGTATGGTAGAATTCGTACGCGACACACATGTGGTGAAAACTCATGAACATAAAACCAAAGCCATTGACCCCCACGCACCCGCCACTGTTCGAAGATCTAAACCATTGTAGCTCTGTTCAGTCAAAATAACCTCATTTAAAAAATGTTAATTAAAATATCCAAAAATTTATTTTTTGGACGATTTTATCCATGTTCGAAAGTGCACTTTCGAACACAGGCACTTTCACACATGATAAAAAAACACTCATTTTCGCACATAAATATACCTTACACTTTCGCACATAACAAAAAACACTAATTTCGTATAAGGGTAAAATCGTTCAAAAAACCTACTTTTGCATATTTTGATTAATATTTTTTCAATGTGGTTATTTCGATAAATTGGATAAAAAATGTGGGTATTTTCGTGTATTCCAAAAAATGAAGAGATGAAATCTTAAAATCAATTTTTATTTATTCATAATTATAGACCAAATTTGGAAAATTTATATTTTGGTCCAAAAACCAAGTTCAGGATTTTATGATTTTAACCTTAACGTTTGTTTAGCTTGCAAATTAATTCAAATCAAATTTCTTTTTGATTTGGGGCAAAGAATTCATAAATTTGTTTCAAGTTAGTCCAAAAATGAGGATTAATTATTTATGAATTTGGGCTACACTTTTAATATATTTGGAAATTAGTCTAAAATAATTTTTTAAAATTTTTGTCTTTTTTATTCATGTTTATATTCTCCTTTAAAAAATAATAAGAATTAATTTGGAATAATTAATACGATGGAATATTCAAAATATTCTCTTTTCTCTTAGTTCAAAATTTTAAGTTTTTTAAAATTAAGATGGCAAAATATCTATGAAATTCTCTCTTCTATTAGTTAAAAAAGAAAAGAAAAGAAAATTCAAGATTTTTTTTGATACTTCAGAGTATTCAAACTTCGTTCGAATAATTTTTGGGAAGATACTAGTTGAACATATCACCGTCCAGATATTTCGCTTAAATTATTAATGATTGATTAGAATCAAACTCAAAATATGCACCCAAACTATACATGTTAAACTCAACCCATTATCATCAATCTACACTCGTGTATGATGAAAATTCAAGATTAATTAAAGATAACTAAGATGACGATATATCTATAATGCTCTTCCCTTTTTTTCAACTAATAATTTGAAAGGGGTAACAATAGGGCAAATATACAATAACTCATACAACTTCAAGATTAAAATATTTTCAAGATTAAAACATTTGCGATAATTATTTAATAAAAGTTATGGAATATCTAATATTTTCTCTATTTTTAATCAACTCTTTGAATCCATTCTATCATTTTATTAATTCTAGTGATATATCTCACCGTAATTTGGATTAGATGACAACTCCATTATTTTTGGGTATGTCAACAATTATTTTTTGAGCAAGATGTATTTTAATTAGAAGGTAAATGTATTTTAATTAGAAGGTATGTGATGTAATTATTGATGCTAGAAGTACTTAGAACTTTGTATCTAAATCTGTGACTAAGA
>JAVXUL010049495.1:0-10668 GCA_035590515.1 Trichilia minutiflora
ATGACCTATAAAATTGTGAGGAGGATAAGTCTTTGGAAAGACTTAGTGAGTGGATAAAACTATAAAAAATATGTACTAAAACAAAAATCAGAGATCACATTCAAATACTGAAATCATAAATTCCAAAATTATTCCCAAGTGCGAAACTTCTAATACCAAGTTTTGAATATTCTTAAAAACATTTTTATATCTCAATCATACATTTTTGATAAAATCAGTAATTAGTTTTCAGAAAATCAAAAATACATGTATCTAGTGTTAGATATTCAAAAACAGAAATCAAATATATTAGAAACTCATGTTGCATATATACTGATGTCAAGTATCAGATATTAGAAATCAGAGATTAATTTTTTACTCAGAAAATAAGATATGTCGGAGATAAAAGTAGATATATATAGATATCGAGTGTCAAATATCAAATTGCTTTTTGCCCCTTACTTCTCACTCATACCGGTACATGTGCATAATAGATATAATGTCATACCTTTTCTAAAGCAATGAAACAACCCCCCTTATGGCTCCTAGCTTAGGGTAATGAAAAAGGAAATTCATGTCAAATCATATAATCAAAATTTGAAAACAAATAAAAACATAAAAGATGCCAAAAAACAAAGCTTTAGATTTATATATCATTTGAAAGAAATCTGAAACTATAACTTATCTCATTCTCAAAAATATCATATATACAATATAATTTTCCTAAAAATTAATGACAACAAATAAAATTCGATTCACATATAAATATTTCAAAATTTTCATAAACATATAATACTGAAAAAATATTTAAATCACATAAACTTGCAAAAATACTGAAAATATAGGCAAGCCTACTCTCAGTCGTAGGGAGGGTTTGTACTCCTTAAAATCCTTTATATTGTTTGGGTCTCTATCTTGCAAACTCGATATCTAATGCCATATATATTGATATCTATAATAACTCTATCCTTTAAAAAATAAAACACAACTCTAGGCATGATTACAAACTAACCCTGCATTTCTTATCACGATAAATCTTTGAATTTAATCTATAACTTGGCCAATAATTTGATTTTCACTAACAAAACCTTATAACCATTTTTTCATACTATTCGGTAATAATCGGGATCAATTCAATTTTCTGAACTTAATAACTCTATTAATCCTCATTATATAATTTTTTATTTCTCATTAATTAGCCTCTAAATAATTAAATCTATCATATTTATATCAATTCTGATCTTAAATAAATCTAATCATGCATTTTCTAAATGTGGGTGAACAGTAACTTATATGCATAAATTCGATCAAAACATATAATCAAAGTTATAAGGATATTAGAAGTCTTACCAAATGACTAATTTAACCTTCAAAAACTTTAACTGTGGTCAATCGACAAAAATCCCTTTTAGGTGAACAATAGTCCTAACATTCTTCAACTCATTTCTCGATCGATTTTGACAAAATAAAGTTTATAAGTGATAGAGGGTGTCGTGTACAAGTGTTTGGTAGCAAAAAATAAAAGATTAATCGGTGAAATAGCAAAAAAATCTAAGGAAATTGTAATGGGAACTCATTATGCTTAAGAGCCTTTATGAACCTAATGGCTAATAAAGGAAAAGGAGAGAAAATGAAAGAATCACCCTCCTTAATTTCATTTATAAATAAAATTGCTTTGAAAATAACATGTTTAACTTTGAAATCAGAAAAGAAACGAATGGGAAAACATTAAAATAGACAAAATAATCATTTCCTAGGTTAAATAGTTATTTTTGTGCTCAAAATAAGTTGTTGCAAGCTTTTCTATAGAAAATATTGATATTTTTTTCTCAAAATATTAATATTTTTGGTCTAAGTATCGATACTTTAAGGCTAAGTATTAATACTTTCCTCATGATATTGTCATTTCTTATCTAAGTATCGATACTTTTAGGTTAAATATCACTGCTTTTCTCAAAATATTAAAATTTCTAGCTTGAATATTGATACATGTGTGCCAAGTGTCAATACTTGACAAATATCACTCAAGTTCCTTGGAAAATATTGTTCTTTCTGAAAAATATTATATAGTCAAGTCTCTTTTAGTCCCACCATTGTTTCTCCCTCATTTGGAGTTTTATTTCATTTATGCTTATTTATATAAAATCATCTTTTTACCCTTTTTCTATAAAAATAGACCATGGTCCAAAAATTTATCTTGATCAATGAAAATTTAGCTTAAAAGCTTAGGTGCGTAGTACAGATTTTAATGCCACTTTTTTGAAACTTAAATCAATTCATTCAAAACTTTTGAAAACACTTATTAAACATCTATATGGGATTAATTTGACCAATATTAACACCTAGTATATATTTTTGAAAATAACAAAAATATCATTTTAGGATAAAATGATCAAAATGCCCTTGAACTAAAAATATGGGGTATTACAAATAATGACACCTAGGACAAACAATAGACTCAAGTTTTGTAGCTTATAATTTAATGCATTTTGTAGATCAAATGGTGTATTAAGGTATAAGACTATCACTACACTCTATAGCAAAATTGGATAACGAAAAAGATGAATTAAACATTGCTAGAAAGGATGAGGAATATATTAATATATGTAGGACTATCTAAGATATTTTGGGCTGAGGCTATACATACAACTATATATCTCATAAATAGAAGTCTTACGTCATCACTGAACTTCAAAACTCCAGAGAAGATGTGGACAAAAAAAGCACTAGTACTAGAATATTCGAGAGTTTTTGGATGCATAGCTTATATGTACATAAGGCAAGGCAAATTAGAAACAAGAGTATTAAAAGGCATATTCATTGGATATTCAAAAGGTGTAAAGGGTTGAAAAATATGGTATCATGATAGTGTGAATGGAAAGTGTGTAATTAATAGGGATGTGATGTTTCTAGAGGACGGCTTGGGCAATGAAAGCATGAATAAGGTTGAAAGCTTATCAAAGAAAACAAATAGCTCTCAACTTGAGGTAGAGCTTGACTCTAATGAAAAAAAGAAGCCCAAACTATATAGTAAAGAAGATGAAAAAAGTCGAGGAAGATGATGAAGCCGATACACAAAGTGAATCTTCGAAAGAGATTTTACATGATATCATCTAGCAAAAGAGAGAACTAAGAGTCAAATTAAAGCACCCATGAGATTTGGATATTTGGATATAGTAGCATTTGTATACTTAGTAATTGAAGAAGTTAAAGAGAATGAACTAGCAAATGCAAAAAAGGCATTCGAGAACTTAAAGGCAGAAAATGATTCAAAGCCATATGTGAGGATATGAATTCACTAAAAAAGAATGAAATATTGTTATTAGAAGAGAAACTAGAAGGTAGAAAGCTAGTTGATAGCAAGTAGGTCTTCATAAAGAAAAAAAGGTTAATGAAAAGTTTAGGTATAAAGTGAGATTTATAACTAATGGTTTTTAATCAAAAGTATAGCATATATTACACAGAGGTATTCTCTCTGGTGGTACGATATATATTTATCAGATTATTACTTATCCTAGTTGTGATATAACATAAAGCCTAAGCAAATGGATGTTAAGATAATGTTTTTACATAGGTATCTCTCAAAGGAGATTTACATGAAATAACCAAAGTAATTTAAAGAAAAAGGAGCTGAAAATAAAGTGTGTTTGTTAAAGTAATCACTATATAGGTTGAAGCAATCACCAAGGCAATGGAATCTAAGATTTGATGACTTTATGAGTAAATTGGATACTCTAGAAGCCAATACGATAATTATGTTTACTTCCAAGGTAGTTGCATGGATGATATGATGTTTCTACTCATTTATGTGAGTGAGATGTTGTTGGCAAGTGAGAACAAGCAAAGGTTGACAAGTTGAAGACTCAAGTGAGTTCAAAATTTGAGATAAGAGACCTTGGGGCTATAAAGAGGATATTGGGGATTGAAGTTATCAGAGATAGGATAAAAAGACTACTAATTCTCTCACAAGAGAATTATTTGGTAAAGTTACTTTATAGATTTAAAATGTGTGATGTTAAAGTTATGAAGGTATTGTTGATAGTGCATTTTAAACTATTAAAGGAGGAAAAGCCTAAAAACAAGAAAGAAAATTATGAGATAATGAAGACTGTTTATTCAACAGTTGTTAAAAGCTTAATGTACGCCATGGTGTGTACAAGACCAGACTTGACATACTAGGTGAGCTTAGTTAATAGATTATGATGAGTTTGGGTAAGACTAATTCAAAAGCTATAAAGTGAATCTTGAGATACATCAAAGGAACCTTTAGTTGTTATTTGAGGTATCAAGTAAGGGATCTAAGGGCTGAGATGATAAAAGGGTATATAGATGCAAATTATGCTATAGATTTGGATAGGAAAAGATCATTAATGGGCTATGTGTTTGCTATTAAGGGATACACAATTAATTGAAAGGCATGACTATAACATATAGTAGTACTATTGATGACAGAGGCTGAGTACATGGTGACAGTTAAGGCAATTAAAGAGGCATTATGGCTGTAAGGGTTCATTGCTAAGTTAAAGGTCAGTGATAAGACTTTTGTAGTGTGTTATGACAACCAAAGTTCAATTCAACTTTCAAAACATCAAGTGTTTTACGAAAGAACCAAATACATTAATATTAGGTTTCACTTTATTATATATATATTGGCTGAAAGAAAGATAAAAATGTTGAAGGTTTATATGGATGAGAATATGATTGATTTTATTATCGAGGAGGTGTCAACTAAGAAATTCACACATTACTATGAATTAATTGGTATGTCATCTAATGAATGAAAAATTAGTTGAAAAAGACTAATAGAGGAAGATTAAAGGTTCCGTTAGTAGGTTTGTGCAAGAAAGGTATGATAAGGATGTTGATGTAGAGAGAAGAAGGCATTCAAGATCATAAAACTTGAATTAAGGTAGAGATTGTGAGGTATGATTCAGAGTTTTTTGGATGAAAAAACGATCAGTCACATGGATGCATGAGTCTATTAAACAAATCTGGAGAATTAAATAAGTTAGAGAAGGTCGAAGAATTTTTTTGAACAAATTAGGTTATTTGTGTTGAATGAATGTGTTAATAAATTAATTCAGTAAGTATGGAAAAATTTGAGTAAAAAAAATTGGATTTCATTCAAACAAAGTTAGAAACTAAGGATTCAATTGAAGAAATAGGGCAATTCATTTGAATAAATTGGGTAATTTGTTTGATGAATAGTGTAAATTTCATTGACTTTAAGTTAACTTCTAAATTCAAATATGTTCAAGAAAGGTACCTATATAAATAAAAGTGTTTTGGCTTTTAAGTTAAGGATACCAAAGAGAGAGCAAGAAATAGAGAAAGAACTATTGAGAGAAGTTGTTCTTGTATTTTTCTAAATCATAGTGATCTCTGGTTATAATATAATCTTTCTTCTTTCAGCTATTGATTTCTTGTGCTTGGTTGCTCATTTTTTGTGGTTTGAGTTTCTAATTATCAAGTTAATCTTTTTTAATTGCTCTTGGGATGTTTTCTTGATCTTAATAGTTTTTGTGAACTAGTTCTTGTTTTCAACACCATTTTAATGTGTTGAACATAAGTAAATTTTTACAGAACAACATAAATTTATAGAGGCTAAAACTAAAATTTTTTATCTTTATGAGATTAAAATGATAAAAAATACACAAAAATTGTTAAAATTTTCTAAGAATGTAAGGGTAAGGGCCATTGCAGGCCATACAATGGCTTTACCCCTAATTTTAGGTAAAATCATTATAACATAGTCATAAATAAAGGGAAAATTAGTTTGATCTAATTAAGATGGTAATTAGAGTAAATATATCATATTTGTCTCATGTTAACTAAATCATAAGTTTTTATTAAACTGATTTGAATATAAGTCATTTATTAACTATGTCACAAATCTTTAATTCAGATACGATATGATTACTCATTAAATAAAAGAGAAATTACTTAATATATTAATTGGACTTGTTTAATGGATTAACATATATACTATCCTCTTATTTGAATACCCAATTAAATATAAATTACTCATTAAAATTTAAAATAATTAACACTATTATAGTAATAAGCTGAAATAATTAACTAACATTATATATAACAAGTAATTAGACATAAACTAGTAAAAATTTACATCAAATCATTATTATAAGATAAGTCGAGAGATTGACATAACTTGATTATATCATTTTAGGTATATATTCATCATCATTTGGTGCCCGCCATTCAAAGTACTTGCATTTTCTGCATTGATACTCAAAATATATTCTGTTGGATTTTTTTGGGCTGATTTTTTATTTGCAAAGTTTGTAATCATAATATTCAAGGTGAGTAAAGTAGCTTACTATAGTTAATCAAGTTAGGTATGGAATGGAACTTATGCTAATTAATTGAATAAACACAGTCCAAAGCAAATCTTAATTATATAGATTAGTTAATTAATTAAGTGGAATACAGGTTTAGAGCATGAAAAGAACCAAAAGGGAAGAACTTTGTCCTCATTGTCAACACCTTATATTAATAAATAATAAACAATAAAATAATGTCACTCTCAATAATACAATAATCATATCATTAATTTAATTAGCTAGCACTAACAGTTGATTTAATTGCATCAATGCCCGGCCATATCTAGATATGTTTTCTTTTGTGCCATTCATTATATATATAAGTGATACGTTAATATGATATTACTGATTAATTAAAAATTTTCGAATATTCATAAAACTATAAAAAATTGAGTATGTTATATGAAAAATTCACATTTTTTTTATTAAAATAACTTAAATTTATGATATTATAAATTTTTAAAACACAAATTTTTAACAATTAGATATCACATACACAATTACATTTTACGAAGTAAACAAATGCTATATTTCATTAATATCTCTTTTCTTTATATATGCAAAAAAATTAATAAATGAAAGTAGCATGTAAAGTTTATAGTAGACAAAGACGCACACATATATACACATATTCCTTTTGTTGCAAATAAATGATATACAAAAAGTGATCAAAGCAACTTTAAAAAGTAATCGAAGCAACTTTATAGTATAACAAATAAAAAAGGAATACAGCCAGTTAATGGAATATAATATATAAAGGAAAAATGCCACTTTGACACCTAATTTTTGGGACAATTTTCACTTATCTCTCTAATTATTTAAAAATATCTAATTAACTACTTATTTAGCCAATGCATTCCAAGCAGGTATAGTCCCACTTGGTTTGTCGTGCTTCTGGGGCGTAGGCAGTCTAATCCGGCGAAGTCTGGGCATAATAATAATACACTACCTAATGCTAAGTGAAATAATAAATTTAAGTATAATTTAATACTTTATACAAATTAATCTCAAAAATAATGTATTAAATTTAGAATTAATAAGTCAAAATTATAAAAAATATTCGTTATTATAATTATTTTAAATGTTAGAATAAAATAGTTATCATCTATTGAATAAAATCCAAGCTTTTATCCTAAGTGTAAAGTCCAACATGGTGGAGACTGAACCCCTTCAGGTGAAAAATTTATCCTGGATGTGGCTAGTGTTTTACCATTCCTATGTATAATAATTTATTAAGACATAAAATAAATCAATTATGATAGTGTTTGAGAAGAAAATAAAGACAACTAAATGATAAGAATAGACTTTAGCCATGTATTTAAGATAGATAATAGAAAACCCTGACCCGAGAGTCAGGACAACCTACAAGATCTCATGCAATTTACAGAGGACAGCACTAATCCATATCACTATTCTAACTACATTATCCTTTTAACCATATGGTCAGGGATTTAGGGGTCAATAACGTAACAGCTATTCAAGATTGGAGCCTCATCAACCTTGACCTAAGTGTCTAGAATATTATTTGTATCCTTTGAGATAGATCCCTTAACAACCCTAAGTACTTATTCTGGGAAAGGCCTCAAGATCCTTCTTGTAGAGATGGAAACTGCCATCTCCTAACTTCTCGTCAACAGCTATGAATTGACATTAATTAAAAATGTGATTATGGTAGAGGAAACCATGTGTTAAGCATTACAATTGCTTCCCTTAGTCAAAACTTATATAACACTAGTACTTGGCAAGTAACCCTTTGTAAGTAAGTCATCAAAGCAAAAGAAGAACAGTGCAATAATTACATGAGAGTCAACAAATCAAGCAGTGTATGAAAGCCTTCTGCAAATCCTTATCGTCAATCCTATTCTTCGAGAGCTCACATCAATCCTTATTCATTCAAGTCTAAAAATATTGTGTCTATCTCTAAACCCCTAGAACTTTTTCACATGGACTTGTTTGGACCTAATTGCGTAGCATCACTAGGAGGTAAGCATTATGCATATGTCATAGTGGATGACTACTCAAGATTTACTTGAGTATTTTTTCTAGAAAATGGGAATGATACATTTGAGGTATTTAACAAATTTTTTAGGAGAATTCAAAATAAACTTGGGTATAAACTTGTCAAGATAAGAAGTAATTAAAATGATACATTTGTAAATAGGGAGTTTGAGTCCTTCTATAAAGAAAATAGATATTCTCACAATTTTACTGCACCTAAAACATCATAACAAAATGGGATAATTGAGAGAAAAAATAAAACATTGTAAAAGATGAGTAGACTATGTTAAATGAGTATGAATTACCTCAATATTATTAGATTAAGGCAATTAATACGGCTTGCTACATTTCTAATAGGGTGTTGATTATAAAGATAATTAGAAAGACATCATATGAGTTGATTTATCAAAGAAAGTCAAAGATCAAGTATTTTAGAATCTTTAGGTGCAATTGCTATATTCTTAATACCAAAGATAACCCTGGAAAGTTTGAGCTTAAATTCAATTTAGGGATATTTGTATTCTATTCATCTAAGAGTAAAGTATATAAAGTGTATAATAGGCGAACTTAAGTTGTTGAGAAAACTATGTATGTAGCAATTGATGAGTTCAATCTGAATTTAGCTAGAATGCTTGCTAATGAAAAGGCTAAGGAAATTAAAGTTATAAGGAAGATCGATGATTTAAGGTAAAGGATGAGTATAAGGGAAAGAAAGTGGTTGTAAATGTAGAAGAATCTCCTAAGGAGCTTCCAAAGGCTTGGAAGTATGCTTCAAACCACTATAGGAAGTTGATTATTAGAGATCCCTCTTAAGGAGTTAAAACTAGAAGAGCTAATCAAGAGGTATCCTAAAGCCTTGAGGAAATCCAAAATCTTACATTTATGTCTCAATTAGAGGCTAGTAGAGTTGAGAATGCATTAGAAAATAAAGATTGGGTCCTAGCCAGGGATAACAATATGGGTCATGACATAATTATTTGACACGAATACAAAACAATTAAATAGATTCAAATTTAAAAAAGTTAACATGAATAATAAATAAGTCATATTCATGTCAAATGAATAAAAATCTTGTCAAACTCATGTTTAACCTTCTAAATTTGTTTATCCATTTAAGATACGATTAATTAAAGGGATAATTATGTCTAATTGGATAATCATGCTTAAACGAATAATCATGCTAATTAGATAATCATGCTTAAACAAATAATCGTATTTAATCGAATAATTGTGCTCAAATAGATAATTGTGTCTAATTGAATAACAGTATCTAAATGAATAATTGTATCTAATCAAATAATCATGCTTAAATGAATAATCTATCTAATCAAATAATCCTATCTAAATAAATAAATGTGTTTAAATGAATAATCGTTTATTTTTAATATTTTAATAATTTTATAAATAATTATATATTAATATTATGTTTTTATAATCATAATATTAAATATTTAAAATAAAATATATAATTTTTTTTTGTAAATTAATATAACACGTGTCTTGTATATTAATATAAAAAAATATACATGATAATATACACAATAGTATTTTAAAAAGTATTGATTATAAAATTAAAAATTTTAATTATATTACCTTTTAAAGTTTATTTACGTTAACCTTGAGAAAAAATTTTAAATTATAAAAAAATATTAAAAATTAAATAGATAATCATTCTTAAATGACTAATCGTGTCTAATTGGATAATTGTGTGTAAACAAATAATCGTGTCTAAATGAATTGTAACTAAATAATCATATCGTATTCGTATTTATATTTTTTGACACGAATAATAATTGTATCGTATTTATATCAAATAAATATTAATCTTGTCGTATTCGTGTTAAGTTGAATTCGATTTGTTTATCCAAATTATTACCCCTAATCCTAGTAAGTAAGAAGAATTAAATTAATTCCAAAGGAATGAGGTATGGACCTTAGTTCTTAGACCTAATAACCATCCAACCATAGACACTAAGTAGGTCTTTAGGAATAAGTTAGATGAGCATAGAGACATTTCTAGAAATAAGGCTAGACTTATAGTTTAAGGTTATAATCAAGACAAAAGGATTGACTATGAGAAAATGTATGCACCTATGGCTATAATAGAAGATATGCAAGTTCTTTTAGCTTTTGTATGCTAACTTCAAACTTTAAACTTTATCAAGAACTTCAAACTTTATCAAATGGATGTCAAGAGTGCTTTTTAAAATGGAATTTTAAATGAAGAAGTATATGTTGAATAATCTCTTGATTTTGAAAGTCATAAATTTCTAAGCCATATATATAAACTCACTACTTTTATGGATTGAAACAAGCTCTTAGAGTTTTGGTATGAAAGGCTTAGTAAATT
>JAVXUL010049517.1:0-10665 GCA_035590515.1 Trichilia minutiflora
AAATAATATTATTTATATTTAGTAATTAAAGATTATTTAAATAAATATATTAAATTTTATTTTATTATTTATTTGTGAACAGTAATATAAATGAATAGTGTTATCCATACATTAATAGTATTTTTTTAATAAGTTAAAAAGATATTTTTGTTCATAAATTAAAAAACAAAATAGATCGTTTTTGAACGAAATTATAAACAGTAATATGTTTTTGAATTCTAAGTACGAATAACTCTTCGTTTTGGTTAAATCCCAAATTTATATCTTCGCATGCTCTGAACAGCCATCAAACAAAAGCTAAAACAAACGCTTTCAATTAGTAAATCAAGTTTAGGGCCACAACCTTTCACCTAAACAATATCGCAAAACCCACGATTAACCAGCCTATATTGCGCTAAAACTGGCAGTAATCACCGATTATTTGACGGATTGTGATTATTTTCAGGCTTTCCTATGAACTGGGATAGTGTACTGAGGTCGTTGGCGTCGCGTTTGATGTGGGTCAGAGAGCTTTTTGCAATTTGTGAGTTGCTGTGCGAATATTTATTAGTTCACATACATCTTTATACGTTGATGAAAATACATAGATTTGAAATCTTTATCATTTAATTTGTATTAAATTCTCGTGAATGTTACCCTAGGGTTCGGGTATCTGAAACGTGAGCTGAAAGTTGGGTTTTTTAGGTTTTTGTTATTTCGTGATTTAATGGTGGATAAGAAGTGCGAAATTAACGGTTTATAATTCATGCTGATTTTATGGTTGTTTGAACGTTGCGGTATGTTAAAATGAATTCCAATATGATTTTTGAAATGCTAATTGGGTGTGTCACATGTTAAAAGTTATTTGCTTGACTGGGGATAAACTGTTTGTTTATAAGTTTTGATTAATTCAAAACCTTAAAAAATCATAAACAGTTGAGGGTGTTATTGTTTATATTACTTTCTTGTTGATTTAGTTGGGATTTGTTGACAGATAAACATTCCTTTCTTGTTGTTGCAGTACAACTTTTATGTTATTGCATATTGCTTTATTAATGGAAGCCTATTTCTTAGTCATGGATGAGATCAACGCATACACTGTACATCATAAATAGATGATATGCATATAGCTATCCAAATCGTAAAGTTTTATTCATGTACATTTCGGCCAATAAGTGATTAAGAGGATCATGAACTGTGTTTGGATAGATTGTTTTGGAAACAGCAATGTGTGTAGTGTGTTTGAATATTAGCATGGACTTGGGTCGAATGTCATGGGCTTGTTAATTGATTTCAGTAGGTTTTGTGTGTTTGCATTTGTTTCAATGGAGTGGATGTATCTCTAACAGGAAATGTGTGTGATAGGATTTCAGCCTGTGTATGTATTTCTACTTCCCAGGTGGTTTATATACAGAGAGAGAATAAATGAAGAAATAAAGTTGGATATTTTATTTTAAAAAGGAAGGCATTAGGTTGGTTAGGCTATTTTATTTTATTTTGTGGAAGGATTTATTTGTTGAAAATTTGTAAAGCTTAGGGATGAATCTGGTACATTTGTGTTATTATAAAGAGTAAATTTGTAATTGCATATATAAATCCTAACAGATCCAAACAAGAGTTATAATAAGTGGAAAGGTAAGGCAAGGGGCAGGCTCCCTCATGTATTCCTATTAATATAGGAATCCAGAATGATTGGCCTTAGTGATAGCTACCAGTCAGTTCAGTCGATTAATCAAAACGTTCCTTTTCTTTTTTCTATATGACAGAGCAATTGAATGATGCAGTGTGGCTGCAGGGCCTCTAAGATTATGAAGAAGCTATTGAAAAAGCGCTAAGGACATGGCTAGAGGCACACCCATAGTCACATAACATGAATGGATTTGAAAAAATCAACCTTATTATGTTCTGAATTGATAATAATCCTATTTGATATCTACTCTTGCAGAGTCTCCTCTTCAGAACCGTCTTTGTCTCAGCCCCATAGCTTTCATCACATAGCTCTCTTCACAACCAAGTCACAGCCAACGCATCCCAGTTAGAACATTCTACTCTTTCGAAGTATTGATCATTTTTGACAAAGCTTGAAGTTTTTTATGTATGGAAGGAAGAAGCACCACTCCAGCAGCAATCTTTGCATTATAAATGATGAATTTTGGCTCAGGTATTCATTTATCCTTTCATTCATTTGTGTTCTGGGTTTGGGTTTTTTGGTTTGATATATATAATGGTTGTGCTTGCAATTGATTTTAACGATGATGTATTTTGTGAATTGACAGATTGTTTTATAGTATGCTGAACATTCAATTTTATATTTACTTATATGAATCAAGTGCTTTCGAAGGAATTTTGTTGTGGATTTAAGAACTGTGTTGTGGATTAATACTTTGTATTTTAACAGGAGTTACACCAAAGTTAAAGATTTTCTTAATCGAATTGGTGTAGTTTCTACGGATCATTTTCCACTAAAATATGGCGAGGTATTGTCATCTCCTTTTAAGACTAGATATCAAAAGGTTTATTTATGAGAAGATTTTAGATTTTTTTTTATGTTTACATTCAAAATATATTCTATTTTTAACAATGTTGTTAGTTAAACATATTAATTTATTTATTAAAATCATAATTTAATAGATTGAGTTCATATATATTAGAGTCTGTTTGGTAGTTCTAATTGGTGCTACATATGTATATTTATGTGATTTATCTTTAAAATGTTTAATGAATATGTCTTGACTAATTGTTGCTGCATTAAAGTTAAAATTTGCTCTCACACATTATACAAGTGTGAGTGTCTTTTTCCCACTTGGTGAAAAGACACTAGCGCTAGTCAACTAGAAGTTAGAATAAAAGAGCCTGTAAATACCCAACACAACCAAAAAACCAATATTAAGGCTAACTGAAAGAGGTCGAAAAATAGCAGGGTTGGATTAAGGAATTAAGGAGATTCCGATACTGTTGTACTTTTTCTGTCCTGGTTGTTAAATGTTATTTTAAATTGTTTTTAAATAGTTTGTTTTTGTAATTTGATCATTGGACTTAGATGATGGGTTATACTAAAAAAAAAGATTATTATATACCATTGTCTTTCAATTCATTAAAAAAAGATATAATCTTTTCGGTTGAAACATTTTATATTATTTGAATACGAGTTTTTTAGGCTAAAATGAAAGGATGCTAATATATTTTATGAATTCATCAAATTCATCAATCAATCAAATTGAAATTTCTATGCTTGATCTTTGCAATTAATTGAATATTTTAGAGGGCAGTGGTAATTTTTTATAGTAGTCTAGCGCACAATTGGGAATATAGTTCCACATCAAGGTTTTATGAGAGCACATAGTATAAGACATTGTGGTTGTGATACTTTTACTTAACGATGATTAGCAAATATTATTTGATTTTTATTCTCTTTTGTGCTTGAAATAGCGAACAAAGTAAAGCTCAACCATAAATCTTATACCATCATGAAAGATGCTACTCGAAATTTCAACACCAAGAATAAGATTGGTAAGGTGTGTTTGGGATCGTATCTAAAGATAAATATTTTTTATCATATGTCAAGGATGGAGTTGAATTGTTTTTCTTTCAGGATAGCATATAATTAATAGATGATTTGTGTATGTATAATTTGAGATCTTTGAGTAAAAACGTTACAACTCTTTTGCTTGCTGCAGGCTGAATTGTCAAATAAGATGATTGTAGTTGTGAAGAAGCTTTCTCCTCAATCAAAGCAAAAGATTGATCAAATAGGAACCAAAGTGTACGTCCTGAAGCAATTGGATGAAAAGGAAGATTTTGTCAAATTGTTAGATTGCTATTCTGAAAAAGACCTACATTCGATCATATATGGAGAAAGGATCACTTCAATAATCCTTGTTTGGTGAGTTTTCTTTTCTTTAGCATATGCCTGAATTCTTTAACTTACTAATTTTAGCAAGCAATATACTTCATTTAGTTTTTATTTTGTGTATGTTGTAAGTAACATTAATGTATTGTGAGTATTGTTTGCAGACCCAAATTCTGATATGGAACTTGATTGGTCTACAAGAATTGGTATCTGCCTTGGAATACTAAGGTCTGAAATATCTACATGAAGATAAGAATAGTCTCAAAATTGTTCATAGAAATATTGAATCCAGTAACGTTCTACCTGATGGAAATCTTAACCCTAAGTTAGTTGACTTTGGATTAGCAAAGCTTTATGATAAAGAAAATTGATACAAGTTCATCCAAGAAAAGGGGACAGCAGAATTAGTAAAATAATGTAAGTACACAATCAAACACAAGGCTTTTTCTTAAAGTCTTTTAAATATTTGTTATCATTGTTTCTTATTGTCTCAGAGTATACACGGCACCTGGGTATGCAACGGGGACAGCCGTAATAGATGAAGTTGACATTTTTAGTTTTGGAATCGTTATGCTTGAAATAGTTAGCAGACAGACTAAGTATGATGAAAACAAGGAGATTATTTTTCTTTTAGACAGGGCAAGGGAACTTGGCAATTTTCTTAACTATATTTCTTCATCTCTTGCATATGTTAGCACTTTTGAAATGTGGATTACTATCAAAATATGGTTTTTCTGCACTAAAATACTATTTTTCAGTAAAACCATGTTGTATTATAAGATACTATTGTTTTACATGCGAAGGGAAGCTTTATTGATTTGGTGAATACAAAGATGCCTATTATTAATGGTGATGTGAGGAAGCAAGCCATTGAAGTCTTGGAACTGTCAGTAAAATGCGTGGATCAGTCACTCTCAGGCCAACAATGTCCGAAGTGGTGAGTGAGCTTGGGAAGATTTCTAAGGTCAACACTTCGCTCAGGATGAATTAATTTGGAGGATAGGTAGGTGTTCAATATGTGTAATCTCAGGGTGAATGTGTGTTAAAGAATAAGATGACTTCATTACACATCAGGTCCAATATTGTATTTTTATGACCTAACTATTTCTTTGAATGAAATGGGTTTTTCGGTTGCTATATGTTCCTCTTTCTAAATTTTGTCTTTTAATTTTTTTGGTTAAAAATTTTTAACTTGCAATAATACAATGAAAAACTGGAAGACTTGAAAATTACAATGGAGTTGAGAATTACAGCAAACTCGTTAATAAATCTATATTTTACCCTATAATTTTGAACCAATTATAAGTTTTTAAAAACCTGGCTCCACCTCTTCTCTTCGGTTTGTGCATGGTGTCGGTTTCTATTCAATTTCCATCACTTTTTTAACAGATGGGAGTTTACAAACATTTGAGACACTCCAAAATCACAAGACCCCAAATACACCTTTCTATTCTCTCACTTAAGAGTAAAGAGTTTCAATGAAGTAGGAAAACGAATTTGTTTTCTTGACCTTTCATTAATAAGTTTTCAGTGTTTGAATAAGAGTTTCGAATACATTGCTAAGGCAATAACGTAAATACTTAATTGTGTTCTATAGAAATGGACAAGGTTCAGAATGGGCAGCGGCATGTAGTGCAGGCCCAGCTTGTTTTGCATGAAGAAGGAAGGCAGTGTTAGCGGGCTTTTTAAGAGTATCGGCAGTTTGCAGTTGCGAGTGGCCATGATATAACTCTTTTTGAACCAGTTCTTGGGCCCACGTATGAGTAGATACCCGGCCTTGGGCTCCTTGTCGCGTGCAAAATAGGTATCAACATCCTGTCTTTTACTTTTGCGCAAGCATGCAGCCACAAGCCCACAACCGAATCATTAACTTGCTGCAAAATCTGAAATAAGCTAACACGAAAGATAAATATTCAATACCAGGAATGGAATCAATATGATTCCATAATTAGAGATACAATCACAAGGTATTTTCACATTCTCATTGGCATCCAATCAAACATTTGGTAGAAACAAACAAGAGAACTGGCAAAAGAAATAAAGTTAAATTTTCAGTTTCAATCATTCCAAAATAAATATCTAAATCTTATAATCTAAATTTGGGCTAATATATCGTTAAACAACTAATACCTCAATTATGAGAAGTACCCAAACAAGATTATTATCATTTAAGAACATACCAATCAGGTCAATACATGTCAAATGCTCATAAACGATCTATTCACCCAAAACATTATTGCTTCGCACAGAGGAAGCAGTCTAATTTTTCTTGATCTAATAATCAAGGTGTTGCAAATTATAGTTTAAGGTTATGGTAGCCTTCAACACACAATATAAGCCAAAAGTAGAATCTTTGTTTTAAAGAGATA
The DNA here is from genome assembly GCA_035590515.1 of Trichilia minutiflora. Classification (NCBI taxonomy): domain Eukaryota; kingdom Viridiplantae; phylum Streptophyta; class Magnoliopsida; order Sapindales; family Meliaceae; genus Trichilia; species Trichilia minutiflora. Next base: position 6,199 of record JAVXUL010049517.1, read on the forward strand.
ATTTAATAATTCATGAATACTTTGATGCACAATCAACTTGAATTCTAATAGACTATGCAACATTTCACTTTAGAGACTCAAATTGAATATAGATTGAAGCTTGTGATGATGAAAAAGGTAAATTTAAGATGGGAAAAGAAAGTGAATTATTATTGTTTCTGCTTTTGCTTTTGCTTTTGGGTTTTTGAAATTTATGGAGTTGACATTTAATTAAAAGATAGAACTCAAAAGGATTCCTTTATTTATTGAGCATAAGCACTATCAAATTGGGTGGAATAACCATCAAAAAGCTTCTAGAAGTTGACTTGGAATGGAAATCTTCTCTGATCATAATCACTTCTCACTTTCTTTACAAACAATCAAAATTTATGCTTTTTACACGTGATTTTATTATGTATATGGAAAATTTTATATGTTCATTCAATTGAATAGATTATTTATTTATTTATTTAAGAAAAAACAAATTGTTGTACAACCATCCAATTAAAAAACAAAAGTAAAAAAAAAAAATACTACAATTAATCAAACTGTATTTGTCATGATAAGAAAGAAAAGTAGTTAATAAAATTATAATTAATTGATACACTTTGAAAGATGTCATAATTATTTTAATGGCTTGATATCAAGTTACAAGATTTAATAATTGGATAATATTTATTTATATGAAAAAGAAATTATATTTATTTAATATCTAAGATTTGAGATTTGAATATATATGTATCACTTTAAAGAAAGAAGAAAAGTTTAGGTGGTAATGGGTAGTGCGAGAAAATACATGCGAATGTGTTAGTTTGATGGTAAACCCTCCACTCCCTTGGTGACTTTGTTGGATAAATTTTTCACTAAATCTTATATGTATCACTAAATCCTATTAGTCAGTCAGTCACCAATTAGTAGTCGGATTGTTTGAGAAGTTAGACAGTTAGTTGAATTTAGTGTCAACTTATTGATGACAAATTAAACTAGTTGCAATATGGATCCTCCTCCTCTAAATTATTTCTTTATTCTTTTGTTAATTAATAGATAAACAGTAATTCTAAAAATATTCTCAAAATTTTATTTAAAATAATATAAAATTCATTAAGTGATAATAAGTAATTATCCAATCATCTACTCGATAAAATTTTTGAAGGATTATTATTATCGCCTACCATTAATATAAGGTTGGTTTGATAATATTTTACTTAGATAGTGTGATTATGAAAATAATCCTTTTACTTAATATTATATATATTTTACAATTATCTTTTACTCCTATATACAATAATAAAAATGGATATAATTACTTATGTATCTTATATCATTGAAACATTTATATTCCTTATAAATAAATAAATAAATTTAAATACTCAATAATTAAAATTAAATTATTAAAAAAATCTCACGAATTCCCTAATATTACTAAGAACTCAAGAAAATAATCCTCATAGTTTGACTAAATCATCAAAACTGTCTCATAATTGAGTGATTTTTTTTTTTTTTTTTAAATTTCGCATCCTCAAACCTCACTCTACTTCATGCACGCCTCTTAAAATCGAACCTGATATACGCCAGAGAAAGTGAATCATCTAGCTAAGTCTCCCTAGGTTCATTGTCTTATAATTAAATATAACCTAGTAAGAACATAATATTAAAATTAATTAAAATAAAATATCTAAATATTTAAAATATTTTTTTTGTAAAAGTAAATAAATATATATTTCAATAATAAAGAATAAATAAATAATTTTATTATTATATATGATGATATAAAAAATAATTATAAAATATAATTTTAAGAGAGATGATAGGTAGTAACTATCTATTTTAATATTTTCACGAAGTGAAATATTTTTAAACCTTAAAAAATAAGTGATAATAACTCCATTTTTGAACATGTAACATTACTTTTATGTTGTATCAATTAATACCATGAATTTTTATATAAAGCATACTCTTTGATATTTTAGCCACTAAATTTAAAAAATAAGTGCTTTTTTCGCTTAATTTATAAATTGATTTTATAACTTGGCTTGTTCAAACTTTTTATAATACATTAATAATTAATATTTAATTTGCTTAGATAATTATTAAATTTGTGAAAGATTTAGGTTCTATTTAAGATAATTTTTGAAAAATAATAAATAGATTGTTTTATAATCTTGAGCTAAATTTATACTTGGCAAAATGTTTTAAACAACTTATTTTATTATCTTGTGTTTCTTGTCAATAACTTTTAGAGATAGTAGAGAGGTTATTTTTTAAAACAATTTATTAAATAATATTCGAAAATATTTAATTTGATTTTTAAAATCTTTATCATGATATTATTATGTCATGCCCTACCTATGGGATTTAGATGTGACAACCATCACAATTTCTTAATATACGTTCTAAATCTCATAATACACATTAAAAACTTATAAGACACATTTGATATTTGTTTACAATCTCAAATAATTTATCAACACTCTCAATATTCATTCCAAGCAATTCAAACCCCAGCAAACCACAATCCAAATCTCATCTAAGAATAGACATTATAATAATATTCATTTACCTCTTCGAGACATAAAAAAAATTATCACCAAGAAATAAATAACTAATTTACAATATATACAAAACATATAATTTTATAAATTCTTTACTATTTCAAAAGCAAATATATAACATAAACAATTTATATAAACCTAGTGGACTTGAATATATACATATATGTGCGCGCGCGTGTGTTTGTGTGTGTGAGACTCTAATTTTTGATATAATCACCATCACTCGAATCATTCAACTAATCTCTAATTTACCTGAAACTGAAATGTAAGGGAATAAATATACGAATATATACTTCGTGAACAGACAAATAAAGAAAACATATATTTAAAATACTATATATATATATATATATATATGAGTATAAAATTATATATTTTGAAAACATATTTTATCACACCTGTGTGTGTACCTTAAGGGTATAATTATAACTTCATCGCATCTCTTGTTTATACTTTTGCATCCATCTTGCATAACGGTAGTTCGTCTGCATATGTTTGGGTATATTTGGTATTTTGGTTTATTAAAAAGAAGTTGTGTGAGTGTACGTTGGGATCTCGTTTGTGAATTTTCGGTTTCGAAAGGGACTTGAGTGGAAAAGTTCATTTTTGGTGAGTTCGGTCGACCGAATGGGGTAGTTCGTTCGATCGAAACTTTGGCCATGGATTTGGTCGACCGAATGGGCAATTCATTCGATCGAAGTGATGATTTGTTCGGCCGAACTACGATTCGTTCGAACGAAAGTTTGCAAACTCTCTGAGTACTATTCATACCAAAGGGTTCGGTCGATCAAAATGCTATTCGTTCGATCGAAGGGGTGGTTCGATCAATCGAATCTTCGATTCGTTCGACCGAATCGATGCAAAATGACAATTTTTCCCACTTCTAGAAGCTGCCTCCTTAAGAAAACTTAAGGACAAAATGATAATTTTACCCTTTTTTTATAAATAGGGGTCCTGAGGTCGAATTTTCAGTGTTGGTTTCCTCTTTTCTTCTCCTTCTTCATTTCTCTCGTTCTCTCCATTTCCCTCTCTAAACTTTGCTCAATTCTTGCCCAAATTTTGATTTCTCTTCGCAGACGAGTTACATTCCACGCGTCTATCGTGCTGGGAGCATCAATTTGAGGGAAGAAGCGCGGATTTTGTGTGGAGGAAAAGATAGGATTTTGAGGAAATTGGGGCTTTTCGTGTTAGAGATGAAATCGGAGCAAACCGACCGCATCACGAGCTTTGTAGCGTCGATTCTAACACGTTTACATATTCATTTTCTCGTTTTAAGCCATTTTGATCATATTCATTTTCGTACCTAAAATCGTAGATCTACCATTCAATTATTAGTTTTTAAGCGAAATGTAGGTTATAGGGGACTCGTGGAGGTCGTAGGAAGTTAGATTTATGATTTCAGAGAAATTGGATAATCGTGAACAGTGACTCCGGTTACTGTTCTGGTAGGCTAGTGGGGTTCACATGTTAAAATTATAAGTTTGTGCCAAAATATGTCCGGTTATTGTTTTGGTAGGCTGGTGGGGTCCATATGTTAAAATTCTAAGTTTGTACCGAAATGCGTCATCCTAGGTGTAATGTGGGTCCGTGGCGATAATAATTGGATACTTCGAGACTTAACGAGCGTTTTAGACGAAATTCAAAAAATAGTTCGATTTGGGGGATTCGGGATTAGCATGCATTGCACGTAATTTGATTTTCTTTCGCATATTAGAATATGTATCAATAAGGTTTTATGCGTGTGAATAGGCGACGGTTCGAGATCGCGGTATTCGCGTAGTTCGCAGAGGAACGAGGGGAACTAGGGAGTGTATACCCTCTCTAAGAGTGAGTGAACATATTTCTTTTACTTACTTATATTTCTGTATCTTTTAAACTTATTTTAAACTTATTTTCAGCCTTAGGGCGATAGAACCTTTTATATGGATTTCACATG
>JAVXUL010049528.1:0-10665 GCA_035590515.1 Trichilia minutiflora
AAGCTGAATACAAGAGATTTGAAAGGTCTGTATGTAGCTGCAAGAAGGACTGAACTGAAGTGATACTGCTGTTAGAAGGGAAGAAGAATTCAAACAGGAAGTAGTACTTGATTAGGCATTGATAGGTAGTGCAAAGGAATAGAAAGCTATAGGCTTGGAAACTTTGCAGAACTTGGATTGAAAGTAAGGCTTGTAGAAGGTTGCAATCTTCAGGAAGCTTTAGTTTTGTGAAGAGGAATTATTGAGAAAATGCAAAGATGCATTTAGAATCAAGGTGGAGATAAACAGCTCTGATACCACTTCTTGAATCTATCTCCCCAGAATCAGATGAGCTAAACAGCTTCGAACCAGCAACCACCAAGAACAGCAAGCACCTGCAAGTTTTCCAGCTAGCTTCGACAGAAAGAAGCTTTACAAAACAACAAATGAAAAACCAAGAAATAAAGAAACCAAAATTGAAGAACCAAGAAAACTCGAGAGAGAACTTTTCCACAATCCAGCTAGCAGGTTCGAGCTTGCACTTTCAATCAAGCACCATCAATCCTTCCTTCGCGAGCTGCTGTTCCTCTCTTCTCCTACCATTGCTTCAATGCATTTTGAATCACATTCCAACAATATAGTTAACCATTTGTCCCACACATTTGATTGAGAAAGAAAGACAGGTGGAGTTTGAAGGTTTAAACACACCGCTCAATCTGTAATATCTCATTAGTGAAAGAAATTAAATCATAAAATCGGTTGATTAAAATATTAATTAACAATTTAATTACTATTAAAGTAAGGTCACAATATTACGCTTCATAATTTTATTATTAAAGTCTCACTAACTTGTAAGGAGATCGGTTTTCTATTAAGCCACGTGAAATTTTCTTTATAAATTTAGAGTAGTTGGGTATCAAAGTCCATAAATCATTAAAAAAAAAAAAAATTCTTATAGAGGAATCCTATCCGATTAAAAGCCTTATAATCAACATTACTTCTTCCAACAAGAAAGCAAACAGAAATGGCTTGTTGCTTATTTCCGAGCTTGTCTTCTTCTTCTTCTTCATCTAGATCTTCATCGAAAGCAATTAATAACGTACGAGTTGTCGCTCTGAACGGCTACGTAGAGGAGTTTGATTACCCTGTATCCGTCAGCGAGGTCACCGGACAACCGCCGAAGCATTTTGTATTCACGTCAGATCAGCTTCTGTCCTCAGCGATAAAGCCATTGAAATTGGAAACCCTCCTTCAACCAGGACATATTTATTTTATGCTTCCCTGCACGGCGTTCCAGACTGATGTTTCTCCTCTGGGCTTGGCATCTATAGTAAAAAAGCTGACGGAAAAAGCAAAATCCAACGGTTCATCTCCGGCGAGAAGTCCTCTCCCTACGGCAAACGATGTGGAAAGAATGAACGGGAACGGGAAACGTTCTATAGTGGATAAGCTGATGGAAAGAGCAAAATCTACCAACTCATTTCCGGCGAGAAGTCCTCTCGGTACGGCAAACGAAGTGGAAAAGGTGAATGAGAACGGGAAACGATCTTGGAAGCCAATTTTGGACACCATCCGAGAGATGTCATTCAAGAGAAGTGAATCTGATTTAAAAGAAATAATTCAAAATAGAGACTATGAAAGACCTCAATATTTGAGGTAAATCGTCGTAGTAGTGTAAAGAAGAAATTGCTGTTGTTCAATCTCGGATTCATGACAGCACTACCAAATACCAATTTACTAGGTTTCTTTTCTTTCTTTTTTTTTTTTTGGGTGGGGTGGGGGTTATCGTGCTCGTCTTCTTCTTGCAGGGATTTGTTAAATTTCATATTCTTGAAATTTGTTGTGATTTCCTATGTTGAGCAACTAAATTTCTGTGAAATTTGGTAGAGTTTCAAACAACAATAGATTGACCAAATAGTCGTAATGAGATAACTAAGAATCTAGCATAAATCCTCTCTGATCAACAAGATATTCCGTTGACTTTTTATTGTTGAAAGTAAAAGTTAATGCGCATACAACAATGAAATGTAATGGTTACTGTTTGAACAAACCATTCTCTCAGAAGGTTGGAGGATAAAATCATCTTAAATAAATGCAAATCAAATTTGTGTATTACTGTTTCGTAATCTTGAGCGAACCATTCTCTCAAACAGTTTTACATTATTTTTCATAAAAATGTGTATAAAGAGTTTATATTTTTAGCATTATTATTGATAAAACATCACAAAATTTGTTTGTAAATAAGTCGACATAAAAAAAATTGTGCTTGAAAAAATATTTTTAAGTCACCAAAATAAATTAAAATTTATAAATTCTCTAAATAAATTAAATTTTCATCCATTAGACAATTGTTCTGGCTGTGTCAAGGTTTAGATTGTGTCCAAAAAAAATAAATTTACTACCCAATGTCATTTATATTTAAATAGGGTCGGCACACCATTTATTATTACACTTTTTTCAACCCTTCTATCATGTTATTTAATTTTCTTTCATAAATTTTAACTTATTCAAACCTATAAAAAATAATAAAAAAATTGAGAATTGGAAATAAAAAATTGAAACAATTGTACTTGTAGTTTAACCATGTTCCATTTAAAAAAGAATATTTATGACATTTTGTCAGAAGATTAAATACAAAATTTCTTTTTATTGCCTTCTCTTCTCCAATAATTAATCTTGTTTTCTTTTATTTACCATAGGGATTTGAGTTGGTCTCCCTGTTTTCATTTGGGTGGTCATCTGCACGTGACCAATAGGACAAGTTGAAGAATATGATTATTTTCAATGGGTTGGTGATGATGAGGTTACAACCAACAAATTTTCTCTTTATAGCCCATTTTTTAAATAATTGTTTTACTATTCAGATAATCATCTAAAATTACTTATAAAAATAATACAATTTGTATGGTCGAAAACTATTGATTTAACATATAGTATTTTCATAGACAAATGATAAGTTTTATGTAGTTAGAAATAATTAAAATTTATAAAAAAAATTTAATTATTGTTAAGTAAATTTATTTTACATCTGTAAAAGTAAATTTATTTAAAATAAATCAATATCTGAAACTGAATTATATTTATTATTCAATTGAAAAAGGAAAGAATCCGTAATTACCCTCTCACTTTTTTTATAAGTTTTAAAATTTTTTTGAAATTTTATTATTCTGTCTCCCTTTCATTTCTATACTTAGACATTTTTATTTTTATTGTTGAATAAGATATGTGTATGTAAATAATAATAATAATAATAATAATAATAATAATAATGTATTATGTATATGCCAAGGCATGATTGTGCTTAAAAGTTGATATAACTCATATTTTGGTAATTAAGGTCCCTGAATTTTGTTATAAATACGTTATGCTTATAATTTTAACTTATAAAACAAATATTTTTAGATTTTGATCCTTTTCACTTAGAAGTTAAGCATTTTATCTCTAAATATATAATATTTTTAGACTAATCGTTTTTAGTTTTAAAATAATTTGTAATCATACCTTGACAATCGTATAATGGGTTAATGATAAAGAGTAAGCAAAATGTATTAAAGGGCGATCATTTTTAGTTCTTTTAGTTCGGGTAGTAAGTATATAGGTAGTTGTTGCTGCTCTTAATTTGACCTTACAATAATGTTATCATTTTATGAAGGTTCGTGCAACTTTAACAGGTGTTTGCTTTAAAATAAGTGTTGAAGTGTGATCTTCAATTAAACTTGAGTGTGTGCACGTGAGTTGAAGAGATGAAAAGCCAAATGTGTTAGCTGGAGAAAATAAAGGAAATTGACTTGAGGGCAGAAAAGTAAATGTAGTGTTTTTAAAATTTAGTTTTCTGTTAAAGAAGTGGGAGCCAACTTCTTGGATTCTTTTTCTTTATTTTCTTGGTCTTGAACCTTGCTGAGTTGGCAAGGTGTATAAACTCTGATTTTGTGGCTTTGTATATTCATTCTTTTCTCGGGCACTCTTGAATAAAATACTGTATTCTTGATTTCAATTTTTGGGTTTATTTTTCTTTCTTTGCTGGTTGTATATTTTCTGGAAATCTACTGCAATTGTTCTTCTGTGTTGATTGTGATATTTGCTTATTCTTTTTCTTTTGGTGGTTATTAAAAATGATTGCTGGTTGACTCTAACAATAAGTTATCACAATTTTTAAATTGCTTTTGGCGTATTATGATTGGATGAAAGCACTTAATTTAATAAAGATATACATATAATTTTATAATTAAAAATATATGATAAACTATTAAGAAAATTACGTATAGGATTCCTGGGTTGCACCGTCATTGACTTTTTCATAAGTATTCCTCGGTTAAAACCTAAATAAAAGATACAAAAGAAAATTAAAAATAAATCTTATTTGAATTAATAATATTTGAAATTTTTTAGTTTTCAAGTATTTCTAATCTGTTTTAAAATGATTTGAAATACTCTAAATTTGAACTAGGGATCAATTTTTTATAGATAAATAAATTAACCTTCTCTAAATGATTGAGATTGCATTGTGTATGTATAATTAATTATAATACATTAATTACACATATTAAATTCGATCTCAATTATTAAAAATATAAAATATAATGTACGATGCTAAATTCAATCTCAACTATTGAAAATATATTAATTTAATAATTAAAAAATTATATAACAATTTGTGTAAAAAAAATATAGTGTCATGAATCCTACCCTTTATCAAAAATACAGTTACAACTAATTTGTATATTTTCTTCAAATATAAATAAAGTATAAAATTATAATTTTTTAAAATAAATACATTTATCTAATATTGATAAAATAATAATTTAATACAACCAGGTTTCTAAAGTCGATGACCACTTCTCATTGACTTAATTAACCATTTGCCATTTAAAAGTTAAAAAATAGCCATTGACCATAATTAATTGGATACCCCATCCCACAACTAGTCATTTAAAAAAAATATTACGAAATTACTAGTAATTATTTTTGTCCTTACCTTTGCCAACTCATCTGTCCAATCTTTATCATATATTAATTGATAGATAAACTTAACTTGCAACAAATTAATTTGTTTTTGGCTCAGTCTATTGATATGCCATATGGATGGACAGAGGTGGATGGTAACATCAGCTAGGGGTCTTGCCACCCCAAAAGTTTGAAAAATTCCTTTAATGTCAATTACTTTACATATCAATCATATTTCATAAATTCTTATAACTAATTAATTTATCACAAATTTTAAATCAAAATCAACTGAATTTTAAAAAAAAATATTTTTTTTTAATTTTTCAATAAATTTTAATTTTCAATCAAGTAAAATAAAGAAAAAGAAAATTTCTCACCTATCGAAATAATTAATTGCGTCTTGAATAGTTCCCACTAAAAATAATAATGCATATAATAAATATAAAATATTAATCAATATAATAATAAATAAATAATAAAAACTACGCTGTTTGCTTTATTTTCCCACCAAATCCTTGCCTCTCGTTTTCTCTCTGTTTTCTGTTTAGTTTGCCTCGTTCCTTCGCCCCTTTTTTTAATGATTCTCACGTCATCCCACTCTCTCTTTACTTGAATCCATCTCCGCGTCTCCAACCAAAATCTCTGCAACAACTTTATTAAATATTAATGTCACCTCCCTCGTCCGAGGGATTCATCTACCATAATCTTCACATATTTTTATTATGTATTCGGAATTTTAATGTACACCTTAAGAAATTGTAAAACTGATAAACATTTGATAAAATAATTTCATGTACTCTCCCAAAGTTTTTAAATCAATCAACTTCTTTCTTTTTCAAATCATTGGTCATTACATAATTAAAATTAAATCACACCATTTTAATCCACAATTTAAATCGATTCTAAATTAAACTCAAATCTAATATCTTATCTAAAATTACTAATATATACAATAATTAGTTCATAAATTTTTTGATAAATCTTGTACATAAAAATATATAATTAAATTTATTTATAAAATCTTCAATGAACATGAATATTAAAAATAAGAGTCGAAGTATAAAAATGTACGTGAATTTTCTAAGTTCTCAAATAATAACCATCATATTATTCATTTAACTCTCTTTAAATTTATTTGAAATTAAAAAGTAAGGGAATGAGTATACTAATATATATTTCATAAGTGAACAAATAAAGAATATATATATATATATAAGCGTATAAAATTATATTTTAAAAACCTATTTAATAAAAAGGGTTTTAAACAACAAATAATGAAAACATAATATATTTTAATTTTAATGTATTTAAATTTATGGCCATTTTCCTTGGCAATTATGCTTTATTGGAAAACCATAAGACTGGCCTCTTTCCTCAGTAATTACTTTAATCAAGTGTAATATCAAACTGTCAGTGGACTCTTATGCATATAAAATAATGATGATGTATAACAATAGTTTATATACATGTATAACAATGATTTACTCATTATATATATATATATATATATATATATATAAAATGTCTATAACTGACGTTGCGCTTAATTAGTCACATGATGATATCCATAATTGTTCTCTATATAAACATAGTTTCAAATATGTAGTCAACTGGCTCTAATCACCTAAGTAACTTTTTCGAGATCTTACCTTAAGCTACTTCACAACATAAACCTTAGATGAGTAATCATCTATATCGCCTAAGCATTAGATCACCTAAATGGCCATATAATGGTCCTCTCCTATACCATTTCATAATTCTTTCACCTAGGCAGCCTTTACTTAGGTTTGTACTAGACTACTAACTTTATAACTACATATTTGACCTCTTCAGTCATATCACCATATAACCAATTATCAAATCCAAATCTAAATAGGAACAAAGCCACCATAATCATCACAGTTCCAAAACATTAGTTATAATGTATGCAGTATATAAATCATTATTAAATACATACATTCGATAGTTATCATATAATCAAAGCCATTTAGAAAAACCATTATCATTTCATACTCATAAAATAAATGATATGGAAACAAATCATATAATAGTTCATAACACATAAGCCATTTCTTTCTTTATTTAAAACATTAAATATAAAACTGATATCTAACTTCCTAAGTATTAAAAATAAGTAAATTTTATAAATATTTAAAATAAAATCAAAAGTATTTAAAAAAGAAGTCCATTTAAACGTACGAAGGGTACGTACTCCTTATAATCCCTCACTCAGATCAAGCTCTTTACTTACGTGATCGATACCTAATTATAAACATCATTATTTATGTTAATCTTTATACTTCAAATAATAATAATAATAATAATAATAATAATAATAATAATAATAATAATAATAATTCTATTGTCATCCCCCAACTATGAGAATCACATGTGACAACTGCTACAAGTACCTGACATACACTCTAACCTCAAAATGTACATCAAGCACTTGTAGGCTGCAAAGTACTAGATTTTTATACATAACTCAAAACTTCATTTCAATTATTAATAACTATGCAAATGCAAAAGAAATCCTTACTTAATCAAATACACGTGCCATTTTATAAATAGTTATATATGTGTAGTGTAAAATAATAACACAAAAGTTTTTCAAAACCTTTCCAATGGATACAAAAGCCTCCAAACTCAGCCAAAAGTAACATTTTTATCTGAGTCTTCAAAGTCTTTATGCAAAACCACCACCTAAACTCATTCGACTTTATCTCGGATAACTTGCAACTGTAGTGTGAGGGGAGTGAACATACCACTATATACTCAGTGAGTGAAAGTAAATAAAAGTAGCTTCTTTCACAACAAATATATTTATATTTATTCTCATCAATCACTATAAAATATTTCACAACAAAACTTCTTTCAAAACCAACTTGGATACAACCATCATTCTTATAATAATATTATTCTCATGAATTCATTATTTCATAAACATCGTATCAATTAAATAACTCGATTCTCTCTCTCTCTCTCTCTCACGCACGCGCACACACACACACATATATATATCTTTATTTGAAAAGAATCATATTCTTTTCACTTAAATCACCAACCATATTTCTAATTCATTCCAATTTACAATCATTCCTTCAATAATCCCGTATAATCCTTTATCAAGTTTCCACTCCATGTTTTCACTCAATCATGTATTTCCAAATCATTCTCAATTGTTATGCATTCTCTTATATTTAACTCATGTGCACAATAGAATAATCATTCTGTACAATATATCATCTTTCACATATCAATATATTGTAAGGTATACCTTCATTATGATTCTTTATTTGCTCAATACTCATATATAATACTATACTTTAGAATCACATCAATAATTGAACATGAATAAGTAAGATTAGTTCCCAAGCTTTTCTCATCATTCAATACACAAAAAGATACATGAAACATGATACACCATCATTTTCATCGTTTAAATGATTACAAGAATATAATATCAATTCTTGGCACTCAATCATCATCTAATATATTCCAATGTTAATACCTATATAAGGTAACCATTACAATAACAATCACAATAAAAAAGAAGTAAGGTATATTAGTTCTCTTTATTTTTAATTTTATTCCTTCTAGCCCAGTTTCATATAATTGTTAAGATTTTGCTCTTATCTAGTACATCTTTCCATATCCCAAGTTCTCAATACATCAGCCAGGTATCCTTTAAAAAGAATTTACTCTTACTTGATTGTGCTTATCTCATCTCAACTTATGCATAAACAATGCCCCTCTTCGAGGATCTTTCTAGTCAAGTATTCTCAAAAGAAATTTACTCTTACTTGACTTTTCACATATCAATATCACGGCACCAATTTGGCCCACCACTTAATAGGTAATTACTCTTACTAATTGTACTCATATTAATACCATCAGTTAGGCCCTTCTCTCAATAAAAGATTACTCTTATATAATTGACAATATAGTACTAGTTAACTTAACAAACTTATTCATTTTATCTCCTTCTCTGTGTCATTTTTATATCTTGTTTCATTTTATTTCAATTGATAGTATAATTCTCATTCTCATTTTGCCTCATTTCGTTTTATCTCATTTCAATCAACAATATTTCCATCATACTCATTCATATCTTAATATCCATCATTTCTTAATCAATGCATTCCTTTTTAATTCATTTCAATATTATCTCAATCATCTCATTTGATTTACTCATAATCACATCTCAAGTCTTATAATCGACAATTAATACAATATACATCTCATCTTTATCCAATCCCAATTCAATAAATATCATATTATGCATCATCAACAATTCGACACAAAACAACATACTCATTAACATCATATGTAGATGTCACCACCAAATCCATCATAAATCAATACACTCCTCAATATTATTTTTGTCTTCATATCATACATTTCATAATCAATTATAATCTATAAAGATATTCAATCAAATTGCACATATCATCTTCCAATACATACACTTCCACATAATCATAATATGAAAATAATTCTTACTATACCATCTAATCGATACTTAGCATATTTATTACAACTGAACACATATACCTTTGTTGATTATTTATTCAATAACCTTCAATCTTTAACATGCCAATATAGATAGAAGAGGTAGTTAAGTCTATTCTATTTTCATACTTAGCATTTAAATCATCATAACATATTATTCATTTATTATGTATCATGATTCCTTAATCATGTGAAAAATATTTAAATTATTTATCCTTTGTTAACATTTTCAATTTATCAAACATTACATTAATTAACCATTTCATGCCAAATAATTCAAGATAAGAAAAAATTAGTAAATTTTTCACTCACTCATTAGGAAGTGTACACACTTCCCATAATTTCTCCTACATTACTCGGCTCCCTATTCCTAAACTTTTAATATCTAAGTTAATCTCTATTCCCAAAGAATACCAATATAATTCTATAATCACCAATCTAAAACATACTTCGTCTCACGAATATTACATTTTACTTTTAAGTTTAACTTCGCATCATAAATTAAACATAACAATATCGTAAAGTAATTATTCCATTCCTTCAACTTTAATACTCCATGTCAACCATTTCTAACCACATATTGACTTAATTAACCTACAGTCTCATCACTCTTTTATCATTTAAGCAAGGTTGCTATTATGTTTATACTTTCATATATTAATTAAATGTTTCATATGAATATATTAATTATATATCAATTCCTATTATTATGACCAGATCACAGCAAGTGAATTCTAATTTTCTACCTATCAACATATGTTGAAGCAACACATTTCAACCAAGTTATGTATTATGGCATCATCCAGACATAACACATCAAGTAATTCAATTCCACTTTCTATTTTTCTTAATTCCACCAACTGTTACATGTATATAATTTTCAAAGCTAGCAATAAACCATCATGGTTCTTATATTTATATGTCATGCATCTAAGAACATTCAAGGTTTATGTTTAGATTTATCATGTACCTGAATTTTTTGCCTGTTTTGCTTTATTCCATCTAGTTATATATATATATATATATATGCATGTATATGACCAATCAAGGCTCATATAAAATTATTTTAATGCAATCAAGTTTCTATTTTTCATAATTCAAATAGGTTTGATATATTTATCCACATCTATCAGAGCACTCATAGAACAAATCAAAGTTTGTGTATACATATGTTAAGTAACCATCAAGGTTTATGTAAAACATTTTCACACAATCAATTAAATTCTTATT
>JAVXUL010049549.1:0-10664 GCA_035590515.1 Trichilia minutiflora
ACTTAAGCATCGGAGGGTTTTCGCCGGGAAACCGGCTTTACCCCAAGGTGTTCCGTGTGTTTTGCAGCTACAGGTGCGAGAAGGAAAAGAAGAAGAAGAAGAAGAAATCTGTTGGTGCGAGGAATAGTCGCCGTGACCATTTTTTGCATCAACAATATTATATATTCTATTAAAAAAACAAGTGTTTTCTTAGGTTTGGCTGTATATAATCAAATGTTAAAATCGAATTACAAGTTAAAATTTGATATAGATATATTTTGGATTTTAATCGATGGTTTGTGTAAGAGTGGAAAAGTTCATAATGCACTTACGATGCTTGATAAAATGACACATAGGAGGATTTTGCCAAATAAAATTGTTATTTTGGGTTTGTGCCAAGCCAAGTGGGCTGATGATGCTATAAAATTAGAGAAGTCAATTTTTCAATGAAATTTAAAATATATAGTAAACATCCGAAGTCTATGTAACTGTTTTCATATCTATTAAAGTTTAGTTTTAATAGGAATACGAGATTCTCTTTCTGCAATGTTTTTTCTTTTTTGATTAAACTGTTAAATAGATCTTAGTCCTTATGGGGAGAATAAGAACGACCCCATTTGCTAGAAAATTTAATGCTCGAGCTGTCAAACAGTTATTCATTCGAATGGGTAGATTTAGCATTGCCTATTTGTTGAAAAGATAAAGTAATTCATGAGTTATAAAGTTTCTATTTTGATAGGCAACAGGTGTGGTGTGTGGCGTACTGGCAATCATGGAGTTTATACCGCAAAAGTATAAGCACAGACTTGGCGTTCCTTCTTTGACAGTTGATTTGCGAACGAGAGCCATTGCTGAGGGGGTGTTGACTTTCCTTATTAGCTTTGCTGTTCTTGTAATTATTCTCAAGGGTCCTCGTAATGACATTTTCAAAATGTTTATGCTTGCTGTGGTGACTGTTGTATTGGTTATTGTAGGTTCTACTTACATCGGACCTTCTATGAATCTAGCCAATGTGAGTAGTCGACATCACCTGCTAATAGTCAATTGCATTGATATTCCCTTTCAACAACAACAAAAAAAATTACATTGATATTCAATCTCCATGATATGGACTGATTTGAATCTTAATAAGTTTCAATTTTGATTGTCAATATATTGCCACGATGCCACAATGAGATTGATTACCTTTTTGTCCCTTGAATTCTTTTCTCGTGTAAATTACAAATTGTTATACTACCAACATGATTTTTATTTTTTGTAAGAAACCAATATATTTTCTGTCATTAAGCTAACATATGGCTTTTTCCCCCCTTAATTCACATCTTATGCATACAACTATTAAAATGGAATTAGGAAATAAATATATAAAAAAATGATCATGATCTGTTGTTTGTTTGATGTGAGAGATATAGTATCAATTGACACTGCTTCAATATTAACTAGTATTATAACAGTTATTGTACGGATGGGCTTTTATTGGTTTGAATGCCTTGAAACATTTGGGTTTTGATATTGTTTATCATCGTATCATTTTCTAAACTATTTTTATTATTTGCATGATTCTGTATACAGTCTTACTAAGAAGCGTCTTACACATTTTTGGCATTTGAGAATTCATGGTTGGGTTTATATTTTCTAGTGTATTCCTTAAACAATTGAGCAAATAATTTACGAAAATGCTGAAGATAATGATTGAAAAGGAAATATTTACCCTCCTAATCCTACCAAATTAACTTCTTCATAATATTGGGATTGGTAGAAAACCACAGCTCCTTTGTTATCCAATATGGTAATGAAAACATTATCTTTAACTGATTAATCATTTCCTTCTGCTGGTAATACAAGTGTATTATTTTATACAAATGATACAAATGTATTATTTATGTATTATCTCCAAGGTTCCAAGCTAAATAACCAAATAAAAACCATATACTTTTTTAGAACTTTTAGAAAGCAAACTCCGCGCTCAATCTGTTCACGCTCATGCCAAACTAGATGAAGATTGAAGAGTCTGTTAATTAACAAAATTATCTTTATCATTAATTAGTAGGAAGCTCTGGTTATTACTTGTTACTTGAGATTGATACTATTGCTCCAGACTCTTAGCCATTGACTTACAGTCACAGCACACACTTTACAAACTAGAAAGCTACAAGGGGAAAGAAGCCCCAAAAAATCAAAAAAATAAAAAACTGAAAACATTTAGGAACAAAAAGTAAAAACGAGGAAAAAATAAGTGAAAAAGGCAGTAGGGTGTAGGTACAAGTAAAATTATGGTTTTGTTGCCATTCTCAAGTACAACCAAGGTAAATACCCAGTTCTATTTGCTTCACTTTATTGTTTTAAGGGATCGGCTTCATCTTTCTATCAGTTTTGACAATTTTCAATTTGGATTTTATTCGACTCTGGATTACTCTGTTACTGGTATGAACGATTAGCTTGATTGTGGATTTTAGTAGCAAAGGTATCGGTGAGATTTTAAATTACCTGTAGAGTGTAGTTTGTATTTTAATTGATCCGTTAGTATGTTGTTAATCCATTGGTTGAGAATCAGAATCTAGTAAATACTGAATTGCATTATTTTTTTGTATTCTCATTATCTTGTAATTTGATTCCAAATTTCAGAATTTCATATGCAGTTTTATTTCATGAATGATTGATGCTGGGTATTAGAATTTCATTTTTCAATTGTTGCCCGGAATTATTATCAGGTTAATCTGGGAGGATGGTAGAAATGCATATTTCATTGCAGTACTTGCTAATTAGAATTTAGATATGGGTTTACAAGTTTTTCCAGCTGAATTATTGGACATATGAACGCACGAATAATTGAAATTTGTGGAATTACTGTCTGCTGATATGAGTTTATAACTTACAGAAAATGATTTCAAACGATGACAGTCTATGCGTATAAATGCTTTCTATCGGGGAATCTTAGCGTAGCCCAGGCCATCTTCATGTCTTTATCTAGGTTTGTTGGGCATGCAGCTCATTCTTAGGTGAATCCCCCAACACGGCGGATCCCCCAATATGGCGACTCTCCAAGAAGCTGATTACATTATCGGAGAGACGGTCAAAACACTTCTGGTATTTTTTTCGAGTCCACTATCTAGAATATTTTCGATGAGTTATCTACGAATTAACTTGCACTCGGGCTCAGGGTACGTGATGACATGCCCTCTGGACTCGAGAAATCGGACCGACATATCCCTTTCCAATAGAGCAGAGATTCGCAAGCGCTCGGGATATGTATGAATCCCATGTGCCACGTTCTGGCATCTTCAGAATTATCACCCACTGTGTAAAGGTCTCTCGGGAACTAGGGAATTTTATTCTCGAAAAAGCTGGAAGCTGTGCTCGGGGATACAGGCGCTCGGACACTCAGGAGTTACGCGACAGGTAACAGTATCACAATTTCTCATATTTATTGACTTTTGCAGCAAGTTGTTTTGGACGCACCAACCACACGGCAACACGTGTCCAAAAATACAAACTCCTAGGCTTTCAATGCGCAGCGTACAGAAATCGAGGATAGTGAAGATTCTCTAACTTTTCACTCATCCCAAGGGATTTTGCACAGACTTTGGGCGGGAATGTTACAGGAACTCGACAAAAAAGGGTAGAGACACATGAATACATACATTCTTGACAATTAATCATTCATAACACACACAGAGGATACTCCATTTTTTCTTTTTCTCTGAAAGTTTTATACTCTTAGTTTGCATGCACACCTTTCTCAAACATAAAGTAAAACCCTCACTAACTTAAGTATTGGAGAATTTTCGCCAGGAAACCGATTTTATCCTTAAGGTGTTTTGTAGCCTCAAGTTCAAGGACAAGAAAAAGAAAAAATCTGTTGGTGTAGGAAAATTGCTGTGATATTTTCTTGCATCAACAGTTGGGACCATTTGTGGGAAACGAACGAAAAGCCATCGAAGTGTCATTTCCAGTAAGATGACGAACGTTAGAAGCTACACAACTAGGAGGCACGTGTCTGAACGTTACAATATAGAGGGAGACTCTGTGGAAGTCACCGCAATCCTGGAGGGGGTTAATGATGCCTTGCATGAGATCCTAGAGCGCAAGAACCCTGGCCCAAATGCTATTGAGGCCCAAGTACATGGGGTGAGCCATGCAAGGGAAACAGAAGAAATGACCCGGTTGTTACGGCTGTTGCAAGATAGCGAGCGACGGCATACGGAGAAGGATCAACAGCTACAAACGTTGGCCAACGAGATGTTGGAAATGAGGAAGATGATACAGACCAACACACAAGATGCGAGGGCACCGGATGAGACAGTGGAAAGTAGTTTTTCTCCACCAGAGGCCATGGCAAAGGAGGAAGAGAGAAATGGGAGGCAAACTAAGGCCAGGAGGTATACGGCAGCGGAAAAGGGGAAGAACAAGGTCGCAGAGGAGCCTCATTCGAGGGGAGTGGGGGCTAAAGACGCATGCATACCCCCTGTAACCCAGGAGAGACACTACCCTGGGTCCACAAAGGTATCCCGGAGTCCGAATATAGTTCAGGAAATACCCGATGACTCCAGCTCACTTCCGGAAGACATGAGGGTATTATTGGAGCGGAGGAGGAGAAGGGAGCGAAAGGCACCTAGGCGAAGGAACCCGTGTCATGAGGAGGAGCGAAGGACCGAAAATAAGGACAGGGATGTAGAGTCCTTGGTGTAGAAGGTGATGGAGGAGGTGAGTAGAGAGAAAGCGGGCCTTCGAGGTGAACTGACTGACCCTATTCCAGCGACTGGCCCCTACGCAAAGTCGCCCTTCGCATCCCAATTGCTGAGCCAGACCCTTCTCAAAAAGTTTAAAATACCTCACATTGTCCCATTCATTGGGAGGACGGACTCATCGCTGCACATGGATTTTTTTCATGAGATGATGCTCGTTCAGGGCCTGAATGAAGAGCAAATGTGCCGCCTATTTCTCTTAACCTTGGAGGGACAGGCTAGGAAGTGGTTTATGGGTCTAACCCCCGGGAACATCCGAAGCTTTAACCAGTTGTACGAGATATTTACTACGAAGTTCAAAGGTACGGTTCTTAGCACCAAGACCCCGAGTTCCTTGTTGCTGCTCAAACAAGGAAATAGCGAGTCTTAGGAGCTTCTCTAAGAGGTATCACGAGGAAGTACTCGAATTAGAGGCTTACCACCATTCACTGGCTCTAGAAGGGCTGAGACAGGGACTCTGAATAGACCGGGCATGGTACGCTATTTGCAAGTCCTCCGTGAGCACTTATGAAGTGGCTCGCAGAAAAATACTCGATGAAATAGAAGTTGAAAATAAGGTAATGCTCAAAATGAACGAGCAGAAGCCTGCAAGGGCTCCCCCGAGAGACGACAGCCGGTTCAGAAGGCCAGACTACAAGAAATAGAGGGGGGACGGAAGGAGGTTCCCTGAAATTAATCGGGGGAGAGACCGAGGCCCCGAGTACTACCAGGGAGATAGGAGAAGAGAGGAGCAACACCCCCAAGAATAAGGATCGCCTCGGAGAGACAATTCGAAACGGGTTGCTCAGATAGATCAACCGAGACATGAAGGACAGGGAGAGGTAAAGGGGAAGTTTACTCTCCTGAACGCTCCCCTTTTCCAAATTTTGGAAGAAGTAAGAAAGCGAGGGACTCTGTTATTGGACCCCCGCCCAATTAAGTATAGACCCTACGGAGAAGGAAGGAACAAGTTTTGCTAGTTTCACCAAGATGTGAGGCACTCAATGGAACGATGTTACGAGCTGTAGGACCAGATTGAAATTTTGGTCAGAAACAACTACCTGACCGAGTTCGTAGCTCGTGAAGATCAAAGGTCCCAAGAGCTGGGGCGGGCCCCAAGGAGTGATGATGCAATGGTGATCATCGATGGCCCTACGCTGACGAGGAACTCGAATAATTTTTGAAAGAATTATGCTCGGTATTCTATCCCAAGAGCGAACATGGAGCCCCACGTCCTGAACGTGCAAGCGAAGAAGAAGCAAAAGATAGCCTCTGTGCCCATCTTGTTCACCGACGAGGATGAAAATGGGGTTCATTACCCTCATGGTTATGCCCTTGTTGTTACGATGATAGTAGGAACCTCCCCGATCGGGAGGATCTTAATCGACACGGGAAGCTCTACGGACATCATATTTAAGAGACGTTAGATTCCTTGGGCATAGAGGACCTGAGGTTGAGACTAGCGAAGACTGCACTGCACAGGTTTAAAGAGTCATGTGTATACCCTCTGGAGACTGTACAGTTACCGATTACAATGGACGATAAGCCCTATCAAAAGGTCACCATGGTAGAGCTCCAGGTGGTGGACCTGAAAATGCCCTACTCATGATTTTTGGGAGGCCATTTCTCCGATCTATAAAAGTGGTAGAAAGTGTACACTATTTGAAACTGAAATTTAGAGCCGGAGAAGGAATCGGGACCATGAGAGGGAGTCAGAGAGAGGCCCAATCCTGTTTTGCTACAGTCTCACGGAGCTCGTATTGCATACGTAAGCGCCCTTTAGGGGGCGAGACCAAGGAAGATGAGGGAGATAATAGACGGGAGAAAGCCCCAGGAGAATCAAGTGAAGAGGGTAACCTGCTCGAAGAATCATCATCGCCCGAGTCGGTTGAGGAAATGGAGTCGATCGTCTTAAATGAGGAACGGCCTGAGAGATCGGTGAGGATCGGGTCTCGCTTAACCCTTGAGCACAGGGCATCACTTGTTCGGGTACTCAGGAGGAATGCGGATGTGTTCGCCTGGTCCTATAACGATATGCCAGGGATAAGCACTCGGGTCATAGCTCATAGGTTGATGGTAAACCCAAAGTTCAAACCTGTAGCACAGAAAAAACGAACGTTTAACTCAAAAAGGAGGGAGGCCATCAAAGCTGAAGTGGGCAAGCTTCTGAAAGCAGGATTTATTCGGGCAGTTCAATATCCCGAGTGGATTGCAAATGTTGTACTGGTGAAGAAACCTAATGGGAAATGGAGGATGTGTGTAGACTTCACCGATTTGAAGAAAGCTTGCCCGAAGGATATAGTTTTCCTCTCCGAAGGTCGACCAGCTGGTAGATGCCACGACTGGCCATGGGCTCCTTAGCTTTATGGAGGCCTTCTCAGGATATAACCAGATCAGGATGCATGAGCCCGACTAGGACAAAACTGCGTTCGTCACTGACCAAGAGCTATATTGCTACACGGTCATGCCCTTTGGGTTAAAGAACGCCTGGGTCACTTTCCAGAGGCTAGTTAACAAGGTATTTAAGCCTCTAATAGGGTCCACAATGGAGGTGTATGTGGACGACATGATTACAAAGTCTATACAGGCTTCTGATCATGCCAATCATCTCGAAGAGACCTTTTCCTATCTGAAGAGGTACAACATGAAGTTGAATCCCGAGAAATGCTTGTTCAGAGTCGGGGCGGGGAAGTTCCTTGGATATATGGTTAGTGAAAGGGGCATTGAAGCCAACCCCCAGGAGATCCAGGCCATCCTTGATCTAAGGCCCCCGACCACAATAAAGGAGCTGCAGAGTTTGACGGAAAAATTAGCAGCTCTGAGTAGATTCGTCTCTAAGGCTACAGACAAATGCTTCCCTTTCTTTTAGATGATGAGGAAGGGGAAGAGATTGCAATGGGATGAAAACTGTGACCAGAGCTTTCGAGAGCTCAAAGAATACCTGGCACATGTTCCCCACCTCGTAAGCCCCGAGAGGGGAGATGTCTTGCAATTATATTTGACGGTCGGGGAACAGTCTGTCAGCTCTTTCTTGATAAAGGAGGATGAGGAGAAGATACAGAGGCCCATATACTACACCAGCAAGTTGTTGTTAGACGCCGAGACGAGATATACCCCTCACGAGAAGTTCGCCCTTTCGCTTGTTGTGGCTGTCGGAAAATTAGGCCCCTATTTCCAAGCTCATCGGGTAGTTGTGATGATGGATCAACCCTTGAGGCAGATCCTTCACAAGCCCGATTTGTCAGGAAGGCTAGTGAAGTGGTCGGTTGAATTGAGCGAATATGACATCGAGTATAAACCTCGAAGGGCCATCAAGGGGCAAGTATTGGTGGATTTTGTGGCAGAACTTACTATCTCAGACCAGCTGGCTGTACTGTATGTCTCATACATCGACAATAGTCGGGACAAGAGTAATGACCCCGACTCTCAGACCAAGGAAGGGATATGGCGAATGTACGTTGACGGGACATCAAACGTGCAAGGGGGAGGAGCGGTAATAATCTTGAGAAAGCCGAGTGGAGAAGAAGTTATGTACTCCCTGTGGTTTGACTTTAAAGTGACCAACAATGAGGCCAAGTATGAGGCATTGATTAACGGAATGAAATTGGCAAAGGCTTTGGGGGCCTGGAACCTGAATGTATACAGCGATTCGCAATTAATCGTCAATCAGCTGAATGGGCAGTTTCAGGTTGGGAAGACAACATGCAAGCCTACTTGGTGTAAGCCAGAAAGTTGATGGAGGCCTTTCGGAGTGTCACTATTAAACAACTCCCTCGAGCAGAAAATTCTAGGGTGGATTCTTTGGCAAAGTTGCCCTCGGTATTCAAGGGGAAGTCTCCGGCTATGGTGCCAATCGAACTCCTGACACAGAGGAGTGTGGACCTGAGAGAAGATCTTGTTGTGGCCCTATAGGAGACCCCTGACCCGACCTGGATGAGGGAGCTGAAAGCATATATCCAGTATAGAGAGCTCTCGAGTGACCGGAACGAGGCTAAGAAAATAAAGAACCGAGCAGTCAAATACACTATCCTTGACAACACCTTGTATAAACGTGGATTTACTCTGCCATACTTGAAATGTTTGAAATCAGATGAGGCAGATAAAGTCCTTGAAGAAATACACAATGGAACCTACGGTAGCCATGGAGAGGCTCGTTCACTGATGTACAAAATTATCTGACAAGGATATTATTGACCCACGGTTTCTCAAGATGCTCTCAAAATAGTCAAATCTTGCCACCAGTGTCAAATTCATGGCGATACCCTGAGGCAGCTCCTGAAAGAGCTCACTTGTCTCTCGAGTTATTGGCCTTTCTCTCAGTAGGGGCTGAATCTGATCGGGCCACTCCCTACTGTCCGAGCTAACACCAAATATGCCATCGTGGCCATTGACTATTTCACAAAGTGGGTGAAAGCAGAGTCGTTCTCCAGCATAACTGAGAAGAGGACTACCGCATTTGTGAAGCAGAACATAATATATCACTTCGGGGTTCCGCATATATTAGTTGTTGATCATGGGAAGCAATTTGACAATGCGCGGACCATTTTGTCTAGGGCCAGCTACCTGTTTCAGTTTTCCTATGCAGGTACCAGGATACCTAGGAGAGGCTAGCCACCTGCAGTTTGTATTTGTTGTATGAATTTTTGTTATATAACTCTGTTTTTATGGTCAGGTTAACTAGCAGACTGGCCTGTAAATACTTTTTTCTCTGTAAATATTCCCTTTGATTTCAATGTTAAATGAAAGTGATACCTTTATTTCTCGCTGAATTGAGTGGCAGTTCGCCTGGCCGCATATTAGTCCGAGAAGGATAAGCTGAACATATTATTTGCACAAATTTTTTAATTACAAATTTTCTTAAGTTATTTGTTTGGGGGCCGCGTCTGAATATATTCGGGTCATATGTGCATATATTTTCCTGAAGCAGTCTATTCAACGAAAAATTTTCTAAGTTACATGCTCAGGATGTTCTTAAAAAATGCGCTTGCATTACATACCTATAAATTATCCCATTCTCTATATACCCGGAATTTATCCAAGTCCTGTGTTTGGATGTCTTCCCCGAACAGGCAGGTTTTCTATATATCCGAAATTTATTTAAGTCCTGCATTCGGATGCTTTCCCCGAGCAGGCAGATTCTCTATATATCCGAAAATTATCCAAGTCCTGTGTTCGGATGTCTTCCCCAAACAGGCAGATTCTCTATATATCCGAAATTTATCTAAGTCCCATATTCGGATATTTTCCTCGAATAGGCGGGTTCTCTATATATCCAGAATTTATCTAAGTTCCATGTTCGGATATTTTTCTCGGATAGGTGGGTTTTCTATATATCCGAAATTTATTTAAGTCCTGCATTCGGATGCTTTTTCCGAGCAGGCAGATTCTCTATATTTTCAAAATTTATCTAAGTCCTGTATTCGGATGCCTTCCCCGAATAGGCGGATTCCCTATTTTAATCCGGAATTTATCTAAGTCCCATGTTCGGATGTTTTCCTCGGATGGGCAGTTTTTTATATATCCAGAATTTATTTAAGTCCTGTGTTCGGATGTCTCCTCCGAATAGGCAGTTTCTCTATATTTCCGGAATTCATCTAAGTTCTATATTCGGATGTACTCTCCGAGCGAACAAGCCCTTTATGGAATGTTTGAAAAGTTTCTGTCCTTTATTCGGGTAAGCTCTCTGAGTTAATAAGCCCCTTACTAGGACATTGGGAATACTTCTAAGGTATTTATTCGGGTAGCTGCCCGAGTTGGTGGGTCATTCGGTTATCTGTATCGAGCTGAGTGCTCTTTTCCCTAAGAAAACATTCTGAGCGTGGGAATCAAAGAAACATTACGAGATATACTGAGCAGAACAAGACCAAGCGTAGAGAAGTGAAAACTTTATTTATGAAGTGTATTTACAGTATTCACCCTACTGGGTTTTGTTTACATTGGCGGGGTCTTGAGCGGCCGAGT
>JAVXUL010049560.1:0-10664 GCA_035590515.1 Trichilia minutiflora
TCACACTTCGGTTGAACGAATAACTCTTTCGGCCGACCGACTGATTCGGTCGAACGAATCCCCCTGTTCGGTCGATCGAACCAGTCAAAAATTCGAATTCTCACTTAATAGACCCCACACGAGCCTAGGATCACACCCACAATCCTATGAAACATTAAATGAATGCAGATGTATGAACGAAGATGTAGGAAATGATAATTATACCCTCGGGATGAGATACGGGATGTTATAACCTAATTTCGGATCCAGACCAATATCCTAAAAAATCGAATTTTTTAAACAGTCCTCTAGAGAGATTTGACAGGGGAATATAACCTAACGGAACTTGATGGTGAATAAAAATTTTTTCAATTAATTACAAAAAAAAAAAACTCTGAAGAACCGGATTGTGTTTGAAATTAAGGTCTTGTTCTTATTTATGAGTAAAGCTATTTATCTTAAAATGTATTGATGTATAATTATTGAATAATAAAATAATGTAATAAATAATTATCAAAATTGTTAAAATTCATTATCTAATGAATGCATGCTAATTCACTTATCACCTTATTTAAATTGTGTTTTAGAATGATAAATTTAGGATGACTAATATTATTGTTTGTTGATAGTTGAGGATTTACCACATTTTAGGAAAAATAACATATTTACACCTAAAAGTTCAGCATAAATGATATATTTATTCTTTTAATTTTAAAAATAATATTTACATTCTTGTTGTTAATAAAAATTTGATATTTATTGACACACATTTTTGTTAAATTGGCTATTAAGATAATATCAATTGAGTTCTTTGTTTAAATTAGAATTTAAAATTAAAATTATTTTAATATATTATTTAAATTTTCATTGATTAAGTTTGGCTGTTAAAAAGAATTTGTGAATAAAGGGCTTAAGTAATATAATTGTTAAAATTTATATTATGCTAAAATTTTTATCAATTTTTGCCAGCACTTGCACTAAGAAATTAATAATATAAATTCATTTTAATTTAATTTAATTTATAAATAAATAAAGACTCGATTATTAAAATTTTAATGGAAAAAATTGTCATAGTAATCCAAAATCAAATTCCAATAGTCAAAGATTAAATTAAAATGAGAAAAGAATCTATAAGTACTAAAAGAAATAAAAGATGTTAATACCTCATTTTGGTAAACCATTGAACCCAAGAGCCAGAGCAAGTCCATGCCAAACTTTGAGAGATTCCTCTACTTGGAAAAATGAAACCTTCCAAGTTTTGAAACTATTATTCATACCTCACCAGCAAGCAAATATTTAAAAAATAGACAATAGCATGATTAAAGAATGAGGTCAAGTGGCGCAGAAGATTAGAAGCTAAATATATGCTAATTCCGCAAAATGATATAATAATAATTTATTATCGTTATTATTATCCAAATCATAATTGATGTACCTACAAAATTCTTTTTGTTGTTAATTCCATTCACCAACCCATAAAGAAGGAAAAACAAACGAATTCTTGTTGAATTCTTATGCATATATAATATAATTAAATAACACAGGGACTAAACATGTCACTTCACCTGATATTTAACTTGTTCAAAAACTATTTAGAGATGTAAAAACAAAACTGATAAAACCCAGATCTCTCACTCTTAATGCTTCAATAAAATGTATTTTTTAAGATTTAAACACGGGATCGATATTAAATAATCATCCAATGTACCCTACCACCATATCACACTCTAGAGATAGTTAAATAATGTAAGTGTAATTATAATTGCAGGATTTTTATTCTAAAATTTAAATATTTTTATTCTCATTTTAATTTGGGTAGGGCTATGATGCATTAAATTGTTCTTATAATTTTAAAAATTCTTTATTGTAATTTTTAATTTTTTATTATATTATCACAAGTTAAAAATTATAACCAAAAAATTAAAAATTAAATAAAAAAGGTTTTAAAAATATAAATTGATTAAGTGGAATCATAGCCCTCTCCAAATGGTGGTCACAATTACAAGTAACTCTCTTTATTTGCAACTTGGATCTATTTTATATATTAATTTAAGCTTATACCAACATAATAAGGCTATAAACATGTGATTATCCATTGACTAATATTCGATAGAACTATTACAATAGTTAAAAATGTTATCATGATGTGTGAGAAAATCGTCAGCAATGACACCACTTAGGTCAATAAAAAATCATAAATTTATTAAGTGGAATCGTAGGTGTATTGGACATACTCCTTTAACCGCTCATGGAATCATATATATATATATATATATACATATATATATATTTTAATCTCCTTTCCATGGGTTGACATTGAATAGCCAGGTAAATGACACGTCGTCCTACACATATATAGCACTAAGAATGGCTTAAGTTTTATATTCAAACGAAATAGCTTTAATTTCTATTTGCTAATGAGATGGTATGGAATTTATGATTCAATGAAACGTTAAATTATGAAAATATGTATATAAAATCTAATGTTAATTACGTAATATAAATTTTTATGAAAATAAACAAACTTTAGGATAATATTTTCGATATTTTCTAGTTAGTGATTCTATTGCTTATTATGATAAACTAATCTCTAAAATGTATTTTTTTTTAATGTTTTAAAAAGAAATAATAATAAATACTAATTGTAAGACATAAGATTCTACTATTGTAATAGTAAAAAATTTATATTTTGAATAATAATTTAATAATAAAGTATCAATTTACATATATGACTTGTAAGTTATTAGATAATAAATACTGTTATAAATTTTTAAATCTTATAAAAAATGGGGATATAAGTATATATTGTATATATTGTACTTAAGAATTTACCTAGAATTTAAATGCATTTTATATAATGTTGCTTGATAAATTTATGTCCAAAAATATAATATAGTGTTATCCGAAAATTTGTGTTCAAATGGTAAGTACTCTTTTATTTTTAACAATTAAGAGAGAAATCTACTCACCGAAGTTTTGTGTTCAATACCTTGAAATTTTGGTATGATCTTAGTACCGAAGTTTACGTCATCTTCAACATGAGTCGACTATAAAAACAACAAGACATCTCTAACATAAACTGATCTTCTTCAGATCAGTTATCGTTTTAAACTACCTCCAATTACTGCAAGGCAAATCACTGTCTGAACTTAGAACAACCCATCACAATATCACAACAAATACGTATAAACACATGGAATGAAAAAATATACCAAAAGATGAAAGGATGCACCGAAATTCTTGTGTCCCAATGACCTTTTGGTGTAAAACATATTAGACTAAAAACATATGAAAACTCATTTTCAGTTTATTTTGGGAGTCATCGTTATATATAAAAATAATGCAGAGATGGAGTGTGAGAGAAGAGAGAGCATGTTCATGCTTTGTCGGCCATCTATTTTTTCCTTCTTTTTTTTTTTAATTTCCTCTCTCTATCGTATCCTGACCATTCACACAAAAGAAAGATTTTCCCGTTCATATTATTACGTGCGAAGCCCGCAATGAGTGAATACTGAGACCTATTTGGCTTCGGTGATAATAATTACAATCAAGAAAGTTGATATTCATTGCACTTGAGTTTGGTTGTTCCCATTTCGTTCAATGTATCTCTCTTTTCATTCAAAACTACAGGCTTTCCCTTGTAAAATATTTTCCTGGGTTCGAAATCTCTCCTTCTACCTAGCTAGTTCCCAGAAAGTTAGGTAATTTTTCTGGGCTGGCTTCTTGTTTTGTGATTGGTCATTAGCTCAAGAGAGGTATGTAAAGTGTCAATATTAATTCTTGCCAATAGTACTGTGTATAAGCTGTGGGATATTGAAACTTGTGTGGTTCCAATGCTTTGATGCTCTGTGAATATATATAATTCATACCCTCAACTCCTTAACTCTATAAATTCTTTTCTTCTGTAAAAATATTATCTTTGTGAGAGATTGAATTGCTGCTCGTTATATTTTTATCTGGGTATTTCATGTTTTGATCTCTGATCTCATTCTTAATGTGAATGCAACGTCTGGGTATATGTTATTTTCTGTTGTTTTTGATGAATATGGAGAGAATATCGTATAAATTCTTTACTGTTTTAATTATTGTTATTATCCTTCTGGTTCATCAAGCCAAAGGGCTTAATATTGAGGGTCAAATTCTTCTTGATATAAAGAGTAAACTTGTTGACAATTCCAATAATTTGGGTAATTGGAATCCCAATGATCCCACTCCTTGTGGATGGATAGGTGTTACCTGCACCATTGATTATGATCCTGTTGTTTTGTCTCTTAACTTGCAATCCATGAGTCTTTCTGGGTATTTGTCTCCAAGCATTGGTCGATTAGTTCATTTGACTACTCTTGATCTTTCTTTTAATGATTTGTCACGGAATATACCTAAAGAGATTGGGAACTGTTCAAGTTTGGAGGTTCTTAATTTGAACAACAACAAATTTGAAGCTCATATTCCCAAAGAATTGGGCAACCTTTCTTGTTTAACCACCTTGAATATTTACAACAATCGAATTTCCGGTCCTTTCCGTGGGAGATTGGAAAACTTTCTTCCCTGTCACAATTGGTCGCATACAGCAACAATATTAGTGGATCATTGCCCCATTCTCTTGGGAACTTGAAAAAATTGAGAAGTTTTCGAGCAGGACAGAATTTGATATCAGGGAGTTTACCTTCACAGATAGGTGGATGTGAGAACTTGGAATATCTTGGTCTTGCACAAAATCAGTTAAGCGGCGAGTTACCAAGAGAAACTGGAATGCTCAAGAATTTGACAGATGTGATACTTTGGGGTAATCAACTTTCTGGGAAAATTCCTAAGGAGCTTGGCAGTTGTACTAATTTGGAGACTCTTGCACTTTATGATAACGATCTTGTGGGACCATTACCTAAGGACATTGGAAACCTTAGCTCTTTGCAGAGGTTATACATTTACAGAAATGGAATAAATGGAACAATTCCAAGAGAGATTGGGAATCTTTCGCTAGCAATAGAGATTGATTTCTCTGAGAACTCATTGACGGGAGACATACCAGTTGAGTTTAGTAAGATACTAGGGATGGAATTGCTTTATCTTTTTGAAAACCAGTTAACAGGTGTTATTCCAGCTGAGCTTACCGCTTTGAAGAATTTGACGAAGCTCGATCTCTCGATAAATGCTCTTACAGGTACTATTCCATTGGGATTTCAAAATTTAACAAAACTGAGCATGTTGCAGCTATTTGAGAACTCACTGGTTGGTGGAATTTCTGAAGATCTTGGAGCATATAGCCAACTTTGGGTGGTTGATTTATCAGATAACTATTTAACAGGAAGGATTCCATGCAATATCTGCAGAAATTTCAACCTGACTTTTCTGAACCTAGGGTCTAACAAGCTCACTGGAAATATCCCAACAGGACTCATAAACTGCACAACATTGATCCAGCTTCGCGTGGGGGGAAACAGCTTTACTGGTAGTTTTCCATCTTATTTATGCAAATTGGTAAATCTCTCTACAGTTGAATTAGACCAGAACCAATTCAATGGCCCAATAAACTCTGACATAGGAAACTGCACTGCTTTGCAAAGGCTACATCTTTCTGATAACTGCTTTACCGGGGAATTGCCAAAGGAGATTGGTAACCTTTCTAATTTGGTGATCTTTAATGTCTCATCAAATTTTCTAACTGGAAGGATACCACGGGAAATTTTTGGATATGCTTCAACAACTTGATGTCAGCCAAAACAAATTTGGTGGTGCTTTGCTGATAGAAATAGGAAATCTTTCCCAATTGGAGATTCTCAAGCTTTCTGATAATGTGCTCTCTGGGGTTATACCTCTGCAGATAGGAAATCTTTCCAGTTTAACTGAGTTACAAATGGGTGGCAACTCATTTTCTGGCAGTATCCCAGCTGAGTTGGGTGCTCTTTCAAGCTTGCAGATTGCTTTGAACCTCAGTTATAACAATCTTTCTGGGGTAATCCCTCCAGAGCTGGGGAATCTTATTTTACTGGAATACATCCTGCTCAACAACAATATTTTGTCTGGTGAAATTCCAGGGTCCTTTGGGAATCTGTCAAGCTTACTTGGCTGCAATGTTTCATACAATGACTTGACAGGACCTATACCTTCTTTACCACTCTTCCAAAACATGTCTATCAACAGCTTCTATGGAAACAAAGGGCTTTGTGGTAAACCTCTTAATGACTGTAGTCAACCATCATCTTCCCTTCCTTTCCTGCCAGGCATAAATAATAAAAGTGCTCGTTTAGGTAAAATTGTTGCTATTATCACGGCTGTTATTGGTGGTGTTTCTCTTTTTTTGATCATGGTTATCATATATTTCATAAGGCGTCCTGTTGACATTGTTGCTCCCTTGCAAGACAGACCCTTATTTTCAACAGTTTCAGACATTTACTTTCCTCCCAAGGAAGGATTCACCTTTAAGGACTTGGTTGTGGCCACTGAAAATTTTGATGAGAGATTTGTGATTGGAAGAGGAGCTTGTGGAACAGTATATAGAGCAGTCCTGTCAAGTGGTCTTGCTGTAGCCGTTAAGAAGCTGGCCTCCAACAGAGAGGGCAACAATAATATTGACAATAGCTTCCAAGCTGAAATTCTAACTTTGGGTAAAATCGGGCATCGGAATATTGTGAAACTATATGGTTTTTGCTACCACCAAGGTTCCAATCTTCTTTTGTACGAGTACATGGCAAAGGGAAGTTTGGGGGAGTTGCTTCATGCAGCATCCTGTAATCTTGATTGGCAGATGAGATTCATGATTGCCCTGGGGGCTGCTGAAGGACTAGCTTATTTGCATAACGATTGCAAGCCTCGGATTTTTCACCGTGATATAAAGTCCAATAACATACTTCTTGATGATAAGTTCGAAGCTCATGTTGGTGATTTTGGATTAGCAAAAGTGGTTGACATACCACAGTCTAAATCAATGTCTGCTATTGCTGGTTCATATGGATACATTGCTCCTGGTAAGCTATTTTTTGAGCCCTTATGTTCATTAACTGTGCAATTTTTGAGTTTTTGAAGGCTATGTATTTGTTGTCTAAAAATGATACTGAAAAATGGCATAATGTTTCTTACATAAACAATGCTGTTGATTGTATAGTCTGTCTGGCAGAGCTTATAACATGTTTTATCCACTTTAGGTTGTTGATTGAAAGTATGAATGAAATGATGCCATACTCATAGAGAAGGAGTTAGCAGTTTTCTATATTCTCAATTTTATTATTGCAAAAAGCTATCAGCATAACTTTCAGAATGAATCCAATATTTTTGAACTTTTCAAATCCAAGTTCTAAAAGACTATTGACCTGTATAACCTTTCTCACTTATTCTCATACGTTGACCCACTGCACATTTACACTCCATGTGCTTGCTCTTTTTCTAGTTCTTTATCCTATGAACCAATAAAAAATTACCTCAATTTAACACAGCGAACTATTCTTTGTTCACTTCTCGTCCAAGGCCTATTCTGCCCTGTGCCAAAATGTTGAGCACAAATTAGGTTTGTACCTAGGTAAAAATTTCAAAGAAATTGGACACAATCGAGTTTCTTAACCATAAAATTTTTGAAGCATTAGTGTTTGTTAAGTTTTTCTTCTAGCTAAATTCAGTTTAAACTGGAAGTACATGTTTGATCAAGATGCTTTGCAAATCTAAACATCATTAGAATTTGAATGATTGTAACCAATAAACCAGGAATTCTTTTTGTTTGTCTGCTGCATCTCAAATTTCCGGATATACTTTTCATTAAATTATTTTCTAAATATCCATCAGACCTTACACGATTATTGAACTATGGGCTTGAAATATTTTAGTTCTTAAAAATGCTATATAAAGCTTCGAAGTAACGGTGCTACATATCCCTTTTTATTTCTCTCTACATTTTTTTTTTGTTTCTATAAAGAATTTAGCAATACTCCACATACATTAGCATGAAAGAACATTGAAATTTGTTGGGAACGTTGCTTATATTGAGTTACATAATTCAAGCTCTAGTTAATGAGAACTTTTCTACATAGAACTTCAGTTTCTAAATTTAACTTGAACAGGCTTCCTTATAATCTCTCTCTGTCTGTCTTTGAAGTAATTAGTGATTTCAGATAATAGCTTCCAAACTAATGAAGCTGCAATTAGTCAAGAACATTTCTTTCATACTTATTACTGATTGTCACTATCTTAATGGCAGAGTATGCATACACCATGAAAGTTACCGAGAAGTGTGACATTTATAGTTATGGAGTTGTCCTACTTGAGTTGTTGACAAGAAGATCCTACTTGAGTTGTTGACAAGAAGAGCACCCGTACAGCCGCTAGATCAAGGTGGCGATCTTGTAAGATGGGTAAGAAATTACATTCGGACTCATTCATTATACTCTGGAATGCTTGATGCTCGAGTGAATCTACAAGATGAGAGAATAGTGTCTCATATGGTTAGAGTCTTAAAAATTCCTGTATTTTGCACTGGTATGTCACCTTATGACCGCCCAACAATGCATGAAGTTGTATCATTGCTCATCAGGTCCAATAGGCACGAGGGACACTTTGATTCCTCCCCTAATCATGTCTCTGAATAGAAGGATTGAATCCTGAGGATAGGTAAACAATAATTTTGGTTAATCAGGATGATTTTTTGGCTAATGATTCGTCCATGTATTGTTTACAAACTAAATGTAGCCTAAAATACTGCCATTGTACATTCCTTCACACCACATTATGACAACATTACAATATTACTAGCCCTTTATTGCTTCCTGCTGATGCTTATTTTTGCATTCTAGACTTGATTTGTCAAAATCCCATATTGATTAGGAGACTTAGGACTCCTTTTTTTCTTTTCTTTTTTATGAGTATTGTGGTTTATTTCATTTCACTGTGAAACTTGGTAACAACGCCGTTTGGTAAACATTTCGCTTATTTTTAAAGCATTTCCAATCAAATCTCAGCTTCCTTGCTGTTTAATTACCTTTAGAATGAGTAGACTCAAATTTGTTCTTGAGCGTTCTACACACTCCAGCATTTGATTTGATCACCACGCTTAATATGTACATAATCAATGATATTTGGTGTATAAACCATAATTTCTAGTCCTTCATTCATTTAATTTACAAATAATTATGTTAGATTTGGATTTAGTATCTTTAATAAGTGAATCCGTTTCTAAGATTATTAACTAATTATAATAGTAATGACTCACCGGTTAAAATCCTTCAAAGTTAAGTCATTTTTCTTAATACGAAAATAGTAGGGAGATTTTTTTTTTTCCCTTGAAAATTCGTAACATCTTTAGATAAAATCTGATTAGATATAAAGGTATCAATTCGGATAAACGTATCATATTCGTCTCGTATTAATAAATTTATAGTAATTTTTTACATTCATTCGAATCCGATCTATTTATTAATCGTGTCAAGAATCTTTAATTCGAATACGATCCATTTATTAATCGTGTTATTTATTTTTTAAATAAGTGATATAATACAATACGATTAGATCATTAACTCGATCCAATCTATTTAATTCATTTAATTAATTATTTAACTAATTATTTATTTAAATATAAACTAAGTATCAAATATAAATAAATAAAATCATTATATTAAATGATTATTTATTGAGGCATAATTATTTATTTAAACACTATTATTCATTTAAACATAAGTATCAAATATAAACTAATCGTGTTTTAAACGAATAAATGAATTTAGAAGGTTAAATTCAAATTCAACATGATTATTAATCGTGTAATACGAATACGATTCGATTATTATTCGTATCAAAATTTTCAAATCTGAATCTGTTTAACTATATTGAATAATTGTATCCTTATCCAAATTATTATCCCTAATTATATAATAGTTTTTAGCTAATTTGATATAGGATTAAAAAAATTATATAAAATATCTTTAATTTAGTAATAGTAATTTTTAATAAAAATTATTTATTTTTATTAAATATTTAATATTTTAATTTTTATTCTATATTGATTATAAAATTATATTATTTTAATATAAATATGACACAAGAAGGTATTTTCTTTTTCCAAAATTAATTTAGTTTTACATCTTACAAAATAATTTTTTTTCCCTTATAACATTTAAAGTTCATAAAGATTTAAAACTGGTCCACCATAAAAATTTAAGAACATTCTGATATTTAAGAGATTTAAAAAATAAAAATAAAAAATTAATCATATTTAAAACTCTTTTAAGCAAAACTGTCGATTGCAACACCTTCCTGTTTTTAAGTTTCCAAGGTGATGGTACTTGGCTTGGATGTGTAATCCTGTAAGCGAGGAACCTATAAACAGAAGACAAATATTAGGCAGTTCCCTTTTTCTTTTCTTTTTTTTTTCAGAAAAAAAAAAAAATTAACTCATAGGATAAAATAAAATCTCTTGATAATGAGAAAAAGAATATTTTCCAAAGAAAAGTCAAAGTAGGTTTCTCTTTTTTATGGAATATTTTTATATGCTTGCAGCACTCAAAGTACTCTAGGAGGAGCCGCGGAGATTCCATATCTAAAAGGGAAAGGGAAATAATAAAAAATAGCCACGGTTCAAAGTTCTTAATCAAAAATAATCTAAAGAAACAGTGACGTTAAAAAGAAATGTTGACTTAAAATTTTAGATAAAAATACCCTTATCTATTTTATCCGTTTTTTCACCCTCAAAAAATCACAGTTTACTC
>JAVXUL010049570.1:0-10663 GCA_035590515.1 Trichilia minutiflora
GAGGTATATCATTATCCATGAGTACTCTTAATCTTGTCATTTTGGTTTTGTAAATTTTTGTCAAACTATTTACAGGAAGAAAAGGAAAATGTTTTCACAGTTTTGAAATAATTTCATCCATTTTTTTAAAAAAGAAGAAGAAAGTAAAGAGTTTTTTTTTATTTACAGCTCAACTATTTTAGGATAACTGAAAATCGACTTGAAATATCACGGAGTACCACTATCCGCTACTTAAACAGGAAAAATAAAATAATAACAAACCTGTAGAATAATTTTTCTCATAACAATGATTAAAAAGAGGGACAATTTCTTCTTAGGAGTCTTTATTTTCTAAAAATGGGTTGAGTCTTTTTCCATTTACTTTAAAAACATTATCATTTCTAAGATTCTCAATATCAGAACCTCTAAAAAGGTATATGTGTTTTACAATGAATGAGCCGCTTCATCTAAATTTCAACTTTTCTGGAACAAAATGAAGTCTAGAATCATAAAGCAAAATTTTTTGACTAACCTCAATTATTTTCCTTGAAATCATTTTATCATGCCAAGCTTTAGTTTTAGCCTTTTGAATATTTGCATTCTCGTATGCATCATTTCTCAATTCTTCCAACTCATTTAACTGTAATTTGCATAATTTACAAGCATTATTAAGGTTTGTGTTAAAAGCTTTGATAGCTCAGTAAGCTTTATGCTCAACTTTTATAGGTAAATGATAGGGTTTTTCATAAATTAACCTACAAAGAGACATACCTAATGAAGTTTTAAAAGCAGTTCGATAGGCTCAAAGTGCATCTGTAAGTCTTAAAGACAAATTCTTACAATTTGGGTTAATTGTTTTTTCTAAAATTTCTTTATCTCCCTATTTACGAATTCAACTTATCTATTTATTTATGGGTGATAAGAGGTGGACACTTTATGTGTAATTCTATATTTTCTCATCAAATTTTTAAAAGATTTATTACAAAAATATGCTCCTCTATCACTTATAATAACTCGAGGAATTCTAAATCCGCTCAAAATATTTTCTTTTAAAATTTTGATCACTATTTTATGATCATTATTTTGACATGGAATTGCCTGAATCCATTTTGAGACATAATCTACTGTAATCAATATATACACAAAACCAATGGAAGGTGAAAAATGACCCATAAAATCTATACCTTAACAATCAAAATTTTCAATAACAAGAATAGGGTTTAAAGGCATCATATTTCGCTTTGAAATGGATCCCAATTTCTAACAATTCTCACATGTTTTATAAAATATATATGTATCCTTGAAAATAGTTGGCCAATAAAAACTATATTGCAAAATTTTTGCAGTTGTGTTCTTTAAAGAAAAATGTCCTCGACAAAAATTAATTACACTACTTACCTCATCTTCTGGTATGCATCTTTGAAATATTTAATTTGGACAATACTTAAACAAATATAGATCATCCTAATAAAAATTTCTCACCTCAGATAAAAATTTCTTCTTATCCTGATTACTCCATTCAGATGGCGTTTTTTTTCTATTACAAGAAAATTAATAATATTATCAAACCATGGTATTATAGTGACAGAAAATAAAATTTTATCGGGAAAAGAATCATTAATAGAAGAGGTTTCAAATGATGAATCCACCGTCAATCTCAATAGGTGATCTACAACAAAGTTTTTGGTTCTTTTTTTATCCTTGATTGTGATGTTGAATTCTTGTAGCAACAAAATCCACCGAATGAGTCTTGATTTTGCATCTTGTTTAGTCATTAGATATCTCACTACAGCATAATCAGTGAAAACAATGGTAGGAGACCCAATCAAATAAGACAGAAATTTATCCAATGCAAATATTATAGCAATTAACTCTTTCTCAGTTGTAGTATAATTCATTTGAGCATCATTTAAAGTTCTACTTGCGTAATAAATTACATAAGGCTTACCTTCCTTCATTTGTCCTAGAATAGCTCCAATAACATAATTACTTGCATCATACATTATCTCAAAAAGTAAAGACCAATTAGGGGATTGTATGATA
Source organism: Trichilia minutiflora (assembly GCA_035590515.1). Lineage (NCBI taxonomy): Eukaryota > Viridiplantae > Streptophyta > Magnoliopsida > Sapindales > Meliaceae > Trichilia > Trichilia minutiflora. Next base: position 2,023 of record JAVXUL010049570.1, read on the forward strand.
GGAGTAGCTGTCAAAAATTCAATTAATTTATCAATAATAATTTGGCATTCTTGTGTCCATTCAAACATACTATCTTTTATTAAGAGGTTACAAAGTAGTTTGGATATTGCACTGAAATTTTTTATAAACCTCTTATAAAATTCTGCATGTTCTAAAAATAAATGAACTTCCTTAACTGTTTTTAGTGGTGACAAATGAGTAATTATTTTTACTTTGGCTTTATCAACTTCAATTCCTTAAAAGATACCACATGACCCAAGACAATTTCTGAAGTGACCATGTAATAACATTTTTTTTCAATTTAACACAAGTCCTTTTTCTTTACATCATTTTAAAAATTTATCTATATTTTCAAGATAATTTTCAAAAGAATTTCCAAATACAATTAAATCATCCATGAAAACTTCTAAACAATGTTCAACCATATCACTAAAAATGCTTAACATGCGTCTTTGAAAAGTTACTGGAGCATTACAAAGTCCAAAGGGCATTCTCCTAAATGCAAAAGTACCAAAATGGCATGTGAATGTGGTCTTTTCTTAGTCCTTAAGTGTAATGAGAATTTGATAGTAGCCTAAATAGCTATCAAGAAAGTTATAATGAGAATGACCTGCTACTCTTTCTAAAAGTTGGTCAAGAAATGATAAAGAAAAATGATCTTTTCTAGTGACTACATTCAATTTTTGATAATCAATGTATATTCTCCAATTAGATGACACACGTATTGGTAATGACTCATCTTTTTCATTTTTGACCATTATGATTCCTGATTTTTTTGGTACTACCTAAGTAGGACTTACTCACTTACTATCAAAAATAGGATAGATGATACCTGTGTCAAGTAATTTAAGCACTTCAACCCTAATCACCTTTTTCATGTGTGGATTTAATCTTATTTGGGATTGTTGAGATGTTTTAGCACTATCTTCTAAATGTATTCGATGAGTGTAAATTAAAGGGTTAATGCCTTTTATGTCTTTTAAAGTCTACCCAATTGTATTTTTATGGTCTTTTAACAGATCAATCAATTTACCTTCTTGTTCGTTTGTGTCACGCATGGGTCCCATTTGTGATAACCGTCACAGATTTCTAATAAGCATTCCTTAGGCTTAGAACGCTTACTAAGAATCTATAAGGCTAAAAATTTCAAAACATTCAAAACACTTCCAATATTTTTTCTCCAAACTCCCGAACTACTTTTCAATAAAAATCAACACAAACACTTTTAAAACATTTGTCATCAAACCTATTAAAATAAAAACATACATTATTGTGTCCATAATATCATATTTAATTCTTACAAACTTTCCAAATAGAAAAATAATAATACTTATTTTATTACGAAACTCAATATCATAAATTTCATCAAAAATCTGTGTTCCTGAAAATAAAGAAAATCATGAATAATATAAAACTTTCCCCAGTGAACTCAAATAATGAGTGTGAGTCGAGTATAGAGTCAATACCTAAAATCACAATTCTCGATGCTATAACCACCCTTCACGTACTCTTTGCGTTATGCCTGTGAGTGTGGGAAAAAGGGTGAGTATACTAAAGTATACTCAGTGAGGGAATATTTAAAGTAATAACAATAATAATAAATAAATACAATACTTAGCATAATCTTTATCAAACAGTAGTCATTGAAAGAAATCATTATAAATACAAACAAGTTTAAAACATCTTTTCTTTTCAAATTCGTTTCTTATCGAACCTTGAGAAAATCATTAGGCATGGTTCCCTTTCCGATATACAATAAAAAACAATGTTGTTTTATGAATATTTATCATTTATATACAAGAAAAAAAACAATGCTTGACTTGTTTAGAAAGCCCACCACTGATGTTTGCCTCGAGTAGTCACGTGACAACATCCGTAACTGTCCTCGACGAGACTCACAGATAGTCAAATGATCACTCATGATATCAATAAAAACCATACATCACCAACAGTATTCCTACCTGTGAAGTCTCCACTCACCTAGGCGACCTCTCTCCCAGGTTATCCCTGGGCTACCACAAATAACACTCACCTGGGGCTTCACATCCCAGTGAACTCTCCCCCCAACTACCACTCTATAGTTACAGTAAATAATTTGGCTCTCATAGCCGTTATCACCAGTATACAAGATATATATAAAAATCTGGCCCACTGGCCTACCATCATACATAAATTGTAAACATGGCCCATTGGCTGCATCATCATCATAAAATCCTCATTTAAAATATTTTTATAACTTGGCCACCGGCCATCATTTATATAAAACGTATACATCAAACAAACCATATCCATCATACAAATCATGCCTCATTATAAAACCATATGGAAACTTATAAATATATATACATACTCATTTGTGTTAAATAGACCACTATAAGCAAAATCATTTATAAACCTTTTTCAAAGCATTATGAAGATATATAAACACAGTTCGTTTAAAATAATGAAAATATAAAGATTCTAAAACATAAGAAAAATCAAAATAATTCCACTCACAGGTTAGGGAGGTTACGCACTCCCTAGATTTTCTCATTTGGGTTGGATTCCTAATTCTCACGATCGGTGCCTTTACACATGAACATAAAGAATTCTATCAATACACATTTCTAAACTGTAAATGGGACTCGTATGCATGGAATGCATGTAACCCGAGTTTTTAAAATCGGTTTATATGCGAATTCGAATAAAACCCTCGTTATGAAACCAATTATCAACTCATTAATGCCAAGAATCCACATTCGAACTAAACTAACACATTATAGCTCAATTTTACGACTCTTAAGTGTGGATCCCACATTTTTATCAGAACAGTAACTCAGATACTCTTCATACATAACCATATTTTTTAAAATTCTCATTTCTAGCTTCCTAACAAGTTATCCAATTTTCCTATATCTTAACTAACACCAGAAAACCTAAAATCATGCAATAAAACTAATAAATCTATTATAAAGCATAGTAAAACCTATTTTTCAAAAATTAGCTAAAATATAAAATACGATATATAGACAAGTTAGAAAAGTTGCTACAAATCTTATGGTATTATTGGTTTTCTTTGATTTGGCCTAAAACCCGTAAAACCCTAATTTGAGCTCTGAAACCCTAATTCCTCAAACTCGTTTCCTGTATTTCTTGTAACAAATTGAAGCTAGCAGCGTGTTTAAGAGGTAGAATGTGGCAAGATGGTGAAGAGAAATCAAAGAAATTATAAAAAATGAGGGGGGTGTATGAAGCAGAGAAGAAACATGAAGAGAAAAAGAAGAAGAAGAGAAGCTAAAAAATGAAGGGGGATGACCCCTTATTTATAGAAAATAGGTCAAATTATCATTTTGTCCTTAAAAATATAAGAAAAGAAGCTTCTAGATGAGGGCAAATTGGTCTTTTTGTGCAATTCGGTCTAACGAATCAACCAATTTGTTCGACCGAAATGGGGTTCATTCGAGCAAATTGAACCTTTTGTTCGATCGAACTCCTTAAAGACTCCCTAAAAAATCTTGATCATAATTTTATTCAACCGAGTCAACCATTCGTGCAGTCGAATGCCATGTCGTTTAATCGAACCTCATATTCGTTTGATCAAAAAATCCCCTGACTCTCTAGAATATTTGGTCCTCAAATTCATTCGAATGAACTTCTCCTTTGTTCAGCCAAATGCATTCGTTCAAATGAATCCAAGCGTTCGTTCAATCGAATGCTCCCTGCCTATACTTTATACAACGATCATTTTTCGACATTTATTTCTATTCTTTTCTCTCTCTAATCCCTTTAAGATCTCATGTCAATCCTCTAAATGCCATCGATTTCTACAGAACCCAGGCATATACTCATGAAGAGACGAAAATACCCTTACTCAAAAATATAAGGTCTCACAGTTTGTGAGAGTAGAAGAGATGACAACTGGAAGAGTTTGCTCATCTCCAAGATAAGCATACTTCAATCTTCAGGTAAAGGTTTTAACTTCTATTTAATCATTTCTTCTTGTTCATTTTCATTCAATTGCCCCAAGTTTTCAAAACGTGGCTTCCATCCCTTATTTTTCATCACCTATACACAATCAAGTAATAAACATATGCTAGAAATCTAATGCTCTAATGACATGCTTGATTCAAATAAATTAACCAAACAAGTTTCTAAAGGGGTAGAAAATTTTTCTTCTTGAATTTTATCCTTTACAATGTTTTTAATAATGCTAGCTTCCTCATCGTCATCTTCTTCATCACGTGATTGCTTGTACATATTAAAAACATTAAGTTTCAATGTTATGTTGCCAAATGATAACTTCATGACTCTATTCCTGCAATTAATCAAAGCATTAGAAGTTGCTAAAAATGGACATCTTAAAATAATTGGAATTGTATTACCTATTTTTACATGTTGTGTATCCAAAACAATAAAATCTATCGGATAAATGAATTTATCAATTTGAACTAACACATCTTCTACAATTCCTCTTGGCACTTTCACTGATCTATTGGTAAGTAAAAGAGTTACAGTTATTGGTTTTAACTCACCTAAGTTGTGAGCTGTTGATAAATTGAGTATGAAAGCAAGTTTACACCAGCATCAAGATCAAGTAAAGCTTGTTCAATTTTATAATATCTAATAATACATAAGATTGTTGGACAACCTGAATATTTATATTTTACTGCATTATTATTCTAAAGAATTATAGTTACTTTTTTTGCTAGAAAAACTTTCTTTTTCACATTCAGTTTTCTTTTCACTGTACACAAGTCTTTTAAAATTTTGGCATAAGAGGATACCTGTTTAATCATATCTAACAAGAGAATGTTGACCTTTATTTGTTTGAAAATCTCATAAATTCTTAAGTTATAGTTTGGTTTCTTTGGAGAGATTAATGCATAAGAAAATGATGGTATAGGTGTTGGTTTGATCTTATCGTAGAGATTAATTTTCTTTCTCATACGTATCAAGAATAGCCCTTTTAACAACCTTACCACTATGAAGAATAGTAATCAATTTAACTTGGTTTATGTGCTGGTTAACTTTTAAATTTGATTGACTTTTTAGGTTAGGCTGTGATTGAGATGGAAACTTATATTTTTCATGAATGCTAAGTACTTATGCAAATTTTACAAGAGTATCTTTCAAATTAATTAATAACTTAGCTGTTTGATTATTAAATGACTCTTACTTTTCAATGAATATACGTAATGTTTCTTCAAGGATTTTAACTTTGACTGATTATATAGAAGAAGATTGGAAGGCTTTTCTGGTTGAGATGTTTAGGTATTATGGTTATTTTTTTAATTAAAGTTTGGATGGTTTTGTCAATTTAGATTATAAGTGTTGGAGTATGGAGATGGGTAAGGCTTCTAAGTATAATCTATGACATTCATTTGCTCATACATGGTTTCTCTGAACATTAGAATGTTTAGGCATTCATTTGTTGAGTGTTCAATATTATCACAAATATTGCAAATATCTTCATGCTTAATGAATTTGACATCTTTTGCTTTTTTAAGCTCCATAGCTTCAATCTTTCTTATCAAACTAGTAACCTTAATATTTAAATCATCATCTTGATTTAAATTATATTTTCAAAAAATTATTTAGTCTGAAGTATCAAATCATCATAGAATTATGAATCATTTTTCAAAACTATGATGTGAATATGAATTTAATAAATAAAGAATAATTATCAATAAATAGGTGTCACGATCACCCCTTTGCAAGGCAGGTGAAACCTTATCCTATGAGGGACATCGCAAGTTAGTCTAGCTTCTATATGCTCAACCAATCTACAATCATATATAAAAAAAATACCCCAAGTCCACAATAATAAAAGAATGTAATGGTTATATAAAATGATTATATTTTCGTAAAGAGTCTAGCTTACAGCGAACTACGACTGCACTACTGTAAAGAAGTATGATAACTAGGATAGATCTACAAAACTAAAAACTATAGAGTAGTGAGCTAATAAGCCCAATGAATAGGTTACTCGATCTATAATCCAAAAAAGTTTGATAAAATAACCAAAATAGATAAAATAGACATCGGTTATATAATCACAAAATTAACACACATGCAATAAATACACATACATTAACAAGTACGTCTTATTTATAATGTATATGTTTGTCCTATAATATGTCATAACCTTATTAGGAATCAACAAGAACCATAATCTTGTTTTCATTCTCTTCCTTATTATCACTTCTCTTCTTATTCTAGCCAACCCACATTCATTCAAACTTATCTCAATCCAACTCTAATTTTAATCAATTTCATCCACAACTTACATTTCACAATTTTACCATCACCTACATATCATTCCAAAATCAATCATCAAATCCACTTGGCCTAGTTATGGCCTTAATAATTTATTCTCCTATATTAGATATGAGCAAGGATAATCCATTAAAGTATCCACAATTAATCCAAATCTAATTATACAATATGTATACATTAATAAACCATTCAAATCGAATAAGCATTTCATCAATAATCAATCTAATCTAGATAACAACATAAATATAAATCCATATACTATCTAATACAAACCAACACATCAAGGTCACTTCATAAAGGATGAAACTAAGATAGCATAGATCCTCTTTCAACTCCAATTCTACATAATTACTAAATAATTCATTACCATACAACTTTCATAATAATCAATATATACACGCACATACACTTATATGTATATTTAGTATAATCACATACAACATAGTATAAAATCATGGTTCTCATCGACTATTGTGATGAAGGCCATTGTTCATAAGAAAAAGATCCTGATATCCTTATCAATCATTAGGTTATTGAAGGTTACTATGGCTTAAATTATGCTCAAATGTTAGTTTTGTTTCATAAACCCTAGGTTATCTAAAAAAGAAAATAATAGATTTTAATGAAATTTAACTTAGGGCTTTGTTTGCTCACCTTGCTAGCTTGAAGATGTGATGAAGACGAGAGCCAAAACCATAGGTCCTCTTCACTTTACACCATCTCATATCATTTCTTTACATGGTCGAACAAGGAGGAAGAGGAAAAATCCATTTTTCTTTCTCTTTCCGTAATGAAAAATGTAAAATATCTAAATATATATATTTTCCAATTCATTTTCAATAAAATAAATACAAGTTCATCTAATAAATAATATTAATTAATTGAAAATATTGTGATACAAACACATCTACATTAGATGTGTGAAACCATGTATATTTAGATTGTGAGCCCCGTACTTAGACCCTGGAGGTATATCTATCATTTTCTTCTCATCTTGTTCATATATTTGCATTTATTTTATACCCCGTGCGCGTGTGGGTAAAAATTCTATATTCATTCGAGAAGTTGGAATGGTTACAATGAAGTTTCGAGAATGAAAATGAGAAAGTATGCAATTTGTTCGGACGAATGTAGAATTTGTTCGATCGAATCGGGCAATTCATTCGAACGAAGCCCGAAGACGTTCAAACAAATCAAGAAGGAACTCTCTAGAAAACTTGGAGCCAAATTCGTTCGATCGAATTGATTATTTCGTTCAAATGAATGATCGGCCGTTCGAACGAATAGGTGGGGAGCTCTCTGACTTTGAAAGTGCCAGAATTCGTTCGACCAAATTATAGTTCGTTCGAATGAATCGCGAGATTCGTTCGATCGAAGGTATCGTTCGTTCGAATGAATGCTAGTTCGTTCGACTGAACAGGTACAAAATGACGATTTTACCCACTTCTAGAAGATTCTTCTTAAGAGAATTTAGGGGCAAAATGGTAATTATGAACCAAGATTATAAAAAAGGGGTCTTTGCCCCTGTTTTTGGCGAATTTCTCTCCTCCTCTTTTTCTCCCCCGTTTCACATTCTCTTCCTTTCTCTCTCTAAGTTCAGCCACATTTTGCTCAAACTTCGATTTTTATTTGCTTGTGAGTCACATTCTATGCATCTTATATGTTGGGAGCATCAATTTGGTGGTAGAGGCACTGGATTCAAAAAGAGGAGCTAGAGTTTCTGGAGAAACGTTTGGGGTTTTTCGATTTTGAGGCGAAATCGGATCAAACTGACCACACCACGAGGTTCGTAGCTTCATTTTTTACTCGCCTGTATATTCATTTCGCATTTTTATGTCCTTCGATTCGTATGGGTTTTACTATCTATTCGGGTAGATTTTGATAGATTTCACACGTGCATTATAGTTCTTATGCGTGATGTAGGTTGTAGAGAAGTCGTAAAAGTTATAAGAAGCTAGATTTATGATTTCGAAAATTTTGGATGAGCATGAATAATAATTTTGATTACTATTTCAATATAGGGCCCACTAGTTTGCATCATATATATGAATCGAAATGAATTGGTTTTGTCGCGATGTGGGTGCGTCTCGATATTAATTGGATAATTTGACGTATAATGGAGATTCTAAATAAATTCGCATAATGGTCCGAATGTTAAAAATTCGGGATTAGCATACATTGCACAGAACTGAATCCTGTTTATGTTTTAGATATTGATATTATTTTTATTTGTATGGTTAGACGACAGTTCAAGATCGAGGTACTCGTGCGACTCATCGAGAAACGAGAGGAATTAGGGAGTGTATACCCTCCCTAAGTTGTGAGTGGACACCTTTTATCTTATTTCTTTATTTATATGTTTATTTTCTTTACAAATAAAATAATA
>JAVXUL010049581.1:0-10663 GCA_035590515.1 Trichilia minutiflora
GATACGACACTTGGACTCACTGGACTATACTATAACAAGACTACCTATACTTGGGTACATAATCTAATTGAGATCACAGCTCATGTCAGTGAAAGTAAGATTATGCCTCGTCCTGCTTCCACTCACCGCTTTGTAGCCTCTATCACCTTTAACCTTTCTCTTGTCATACCCTTCATAGATTTTGAAGGGAGTATTGAGGTCTGGGAAGGCAGGAGGTTCCTCTGTTATTCTCTCAGTCACCTTAGCCTTCCCTTTTTACACAGCAATTAGTTGGGTGAAGGGTACTCATTCTTTGACCCTAATTGATTCTCTTATTGTATTGCTATCGTCTAATACCCAACTCTCCCATCTTTCTAGGGGTAAGGCACCCTCAGCTCTCTCAGATGAGCAGACTCTCCTTCCATCCATTGTTAAATCTCTATAAGTTCTTTCTCTAACTTGTCCGCCCTACTTGTCATTAATCTGTTCAGGTGGTCATTCTCTAGTTGGGATCTACCTGTGGTGGAAGATACAATACATTCCTCACGCTCGAGCGAGGCCCTTTCACCACCACATGTGGTGCTTTTACTGGAACTAGATTCTTCCATTCTCCTTCTCTAATCTGTCATTTTTTTGAAACACAAAGTACTAAACTTTCTGGGTTGCTCTCACTTCCTTCTTTCTCGCTGAACGACTCTGTAAGTGGCTTTTTGTTAGATTTTTATAAACGACATCAGCTGTTGAGGTGTGAATATGAATATGGCCATTCTGACGACGGATCCTTGTTAGAGAAAGTAGGTGGCCGGATCCTTCTTTGCAAGACAATAACATGCTAGGAGTCACGCTGGGTGGGGTCCCGACGAAAAAACTCTAATGCCTAAGTTAGCGAGAATGCAGAATATGGAACAATTAATTTCAGTCAAAAGAGAGAACGAAGAACTCAAGTAAGAAAGCAGGATAAAAATAAAAGGGAATTCGAACCCTTTGTTTGCTTATTTGGCCTCCTTATATAGGGCCTTTGGGATGTGAGTGAAGTGACTTGACATTGGAGAATGGGAATGATGGGATGCTATATCTTGGGATAGTGTGCCAGTCACTTTTTATTTAAGAAACGTGACATCCATCAATCCTGATGCTGTCAGGCCTTCTAAGATTCGACGGGAGATGGGACAGATATCTTAAATTTATCAGGATAGCTCTTCTTACTACAAGGTCCTTGATCATTAATCATTCTTATTTTTTGTGATCTCCAAGAGCTAGTGACGGGGTCAGGCTTTTTCGGAATGCAATGGCCAAAGGGCCTGGGTAATAGACAGTCAGAGTTCCTGAGAGGCAGGTGGTCAAGAAACTTGGGTGGTGGACAGTCAAGGTTCTTGAGAGATGGGTAATCAAGAAACCTTGGGGATGGGAAGCCAGGGTTCCTGAAAGGCATGAGTCAGGGAGCCTAGGTGGTGGGTAGTCAGGGTCCTTGAGAGGCAATGTCAGGGAGCCTGGGTGGTGGGTAGTTAAAGTCCCTAAGAGGCAGGTGGTCAAGTAAAATTGTTATGGTGGTCGATAGATGACAGACGTTCACCTGGGAGACCTCCACATGCTCGTCCGGATTTTTACCTAAATAATTATGTTTAAGAAAATTGAATTTTAAGCGGAGTCATCTGTGTCGTTCAGTTTTTCTTGAGAATTTATCTAGTGTAATTTATTAGTACATTTATTCAAATTCTATTCACGTGTAAAATACAAAGTATAAATTTAGTAAAATATAATAATGATGATTCATATAATTTTAATTAGTTAAAGAGTAGTCATAGAATCTTTAATTATACAAAATTATATATTAAATATTTTAGAATCATATTATAACATTAATTATAATTAATCATATTGAATATAATAAATTTTATCATATAAAATTTTTTATTATATTCTTATCATTAATTAGAATAAAATAGCAAATTATTTTCTTAATTTACCCACAAGAATTAAAGAAAAGAATATAATTCGATAGTCTTATCATAAATTTATATGTAAATCTAATTGAATTAGAATTTTATTCCATACAAATTTTACGTTATTAGATACATAATTTTTTTAAGCATGATTTATATTAGTAAAATATGATATATGTTTATTAGTCACAATTTTGAATTATAAGCACATGTATTTAATTGTCATATAATCTACAAAACTTTCTAATATAAAATATGATATTCTCGAACCAAATGGTGATAATTATAAGATTTGAAAGGAAAGAATTTTACTTTATTTAGGGTGTATAGACATTGATTATGCTATCATAAATAAAAACCAATCGTTATTTCAACTAACTCTTAGATAAAATTACTCTTTATAAACTATAGGAGTGATCTAATCACCTCAGTCTGATGTTCGTAAGAACCAAAATCTCTACTAGTAATTTTGATTTAGTCAAATAGCATGATTATGTTAGGATATTACTAAAGGCCATTGATGAGCAGTTTACATCTTCAAATAAAGTACTAGCCAACACTTTGATTATAAAATTTTTAGCCTTAAAACTCACTATATTGAGAAGTGCACGTGAGCACATTACACAAATGAGGGATATTGAAGCTTAATTAAAGACTCTTAAGATTGATATATTTAACTCTTTTCTTATGCACTATATATTAAACACTCTTTCACAATAATATAGACCCTTCAAAAAATTTTACAACATAGATTAGAATAAATAGTTAATCAATGAACTTCTTACTATATATATTTAAGAGGCAGAAGGTTAATAATGGGACTAGGTAAAAGTGCATTCATGGCAACACAATTAAAAAAACAAAAACAATCCAAAACAAAAAGAAGCAAAAGGTAAAATATCAATTCAAAATGGTGAGACAAAAAAAGGAATCCAAGTATTTCTTGTATAAAAAAAAACGAGAGAGAGAAATATAAAGAAGAATTACACTAAATTTCAAAAATAGCTTGAGAAGAAAGATAAATTAATCTCATTTATTTATTATGAATCTAATATACTTGATATTATTTATAATATATGGTGCATTGAATCTGATTCTATAATTCATATTTCAAATATCTTGTAAGATATGAAAAATTTAAGGAAGTCAGTGAAAAGTAAACAATGTACCTTTTTAGGAAATAAGATGCATTCATATGTGAAAGCTTTTAGAATATATAGTTTAATTTTAGGTAGTGATTTTATTTTAAATTTAGAAAAGATATTTTATATTCCTAGTTTTTCTAAAAATTTAATAGGAGTTTCATGGCTTATACTTTTTAGATATTCCTTGAATGTTTCAAAAATATGTTTTAATTTATTTTATAAATTGGATCTTGTTAGGAATGGTACATTATCTGATGGTTTTTTCTCTATTAATTTATAAAATGATATCATTTGTAATGATATGCATGTTTATATTGGTATAAAACGATGTGTTATAAATGAAGATTTCTCTAAATTACGGTCTTAGAGATTGGTATATAGTTCATAGAGAGAATTAAATGATAATTAAATAATTAAGTACTTAATATTTTGACTTTATGATTTTGACACTTGTGTGGATTACACTATAGAAAAACAAATCAAAAAGTTTGAGAAAGACGTAAAATAGAGCACAAATATATTAGAGATGATATATTTAGATATTTACTATCTAGATATGGATGCAAATAGTTTGAAATATTTTATTTATTTCATAGATGATTATTCACAATATTTGTGTATCTACTTGCTTTATAATAAGAACAAAGCACTAGATGCCTTTAAGGATTTTAAGACTGATGTTAAAAAATACAAAAAGAAATTAAGATCATAAGATCAAATAAAGGTGAAGAATATTATGGTAGGTATACCAAGGATAGACAATATGTATACCAAGGATACAATCACTTTCTCTATTTATAAAGTTTCTTCAAAAGTATGGGATAGTTACCCAATACATAATACCTGGTTCCCTATAGCAAATTAGTGTGATGAAATTTAAAGATATAGTAAGGAGTATGTATAGAAACTCTAAATTTCTTATATTCTTGTAGATCAAAACTCTTAATATATCAGTATATATATTAAATCAAGTTATAACTAATATTGTCCCAAAGATACTACTTAAATTATAGAAAGATTGAATATCACGTCTTGACCTATGACAATCGTCACAAATGTTTGATATATATTCTATAAACCCATAATATACATCAAAGACTTATAAGGCATCTGTGATACCTAATAATCAATATCAAACTCACTCTAAAATACAATAAAATTAACTAATCCAAATCCCGTTACTTTAATTTAAAATCATTATCCATTATAAAGTCAAATCTAATCATAAAATCATCAAACAAAATCATGACAATCAATCCAAATATCATTTAAGTTTACATAAGGTTTTATCTCCAATACACAACATAATAATAATAAATCATTAATCCGTTTAGTTTCAAATTGAATACCTCATCCATATTCCCAAACCATTTATAACTTTGGCAAAATATTTCAAAACTATAAAGCATTAAACAAATTCAAGTTTTACAAACATTTACAAATTTGAAATTTATAAAATCTGCTCCCAAATACAATGAAACATAAATTTTATGTTCTAAATGTATAAATGAAGCCATAAAGTCTCCAATGGACTTATACATCTACTGTGAGTCAAGGAAAGGGAATTATACCTAAATGAAAGCAATGCTTATAAGATGTTACCATCTCGACCTCTTAATTGCTCTCTTGATTTCCTAAAACTAATGAGTGGAGGGAAAGTGAGTATATAGCTATATACCTAATGAGTGAATATGTATTTGAAACAGAAAAAATATTTTAAAATAATATTTTAATAAAAAGTGATTTAAAATGGATCATTTATGAAAAATGTAGAAAACATTTTAGTTATCTAAAACTCATGGCCTGTTTATATGAAAATCATTGAGCTGATCTTTTTTCTCAGCAATTACTCTGATCATGAACAATTTTGAGCCATCAGTGATTTATCTTATGCATATAAAATTAGTGATGATATCATATAAAATCTTTTATATATAATGCATAATAACAATATGATCATTTTATAAAAATCTTGTTCATCACTAATGTTGGCCTAGAGTAGTCATGTAATACTATACATAACTATCTTTTACATATTTTTTTGTCCTAGTGGGCCATTCCATTATAAATAAAGTTATCATCTTCCTTATATCGGTCCCTTCGACGTACAGCTTACCTAAATGGTCTCTCCTAAATCTGTACTAAGCTATTAAATATCTTGTAGTTATAATTGACTTTCCAGTTATAATATCATCTAAAATCATTAAATTCAAATGAAATCATCTGATTCTGGCCCACTAACCATATCATCTATGTGATATAATCATCAAAAATTTAAATAAAATTATGTAAGTCAAATATCGATCATAATTTTAAAATCATTATCATTGCATAATCATAGAATGTGTAATATAAAAATAAAATAATTAAAAGAATCTTATTTCCAATTCATGCTTGATGTCTAAGGCAATATACATACACACACAATACATGCTATTTATTTATTTATAAAAATAAAGTATAAAACAATTATCTATTTGAAATATTGGATATAAAACAATATTTAACTTCCTAATATATCAAAAAATTTAAGTTTGAAAATATTTTTAGAAGAAATGAAAAAAAAAATAAAAGTCTACTCATACTTAAAGAGGTATGCACTCCCTATAACTCCTTACGTTGCTCAAGCTCCTCTCTCACATGATTTATGCCTATTTTATATATATATAACAATATTTATATTATTCTTTATGCCCAAATGATATCAATATAACTAATGTGCATAATTAAGGTTACTAATCCGGGGTTTCCTAGTTGACACTTAATCATTGAAACTTAATTCCTTTTCTTGGCCATTTTACTGATTTTTAATAATGAAATCCTATGATGACACCATTCTACCACATTCATCCATTAATCTGAACTTGATTTAATTTCTAATTCACTGTCCAATTTTATTTTCATTTCACTATCCAAATCAATTTTCATAAAACTAATCATAACTTCTTTCAATTTAATCTTGAATTAAACCATTTTAATCTCTAAATAATGCAATCTTGAATTAAATCATTTGGTGCGAGAATTGTCTATGGACCCTCCTCACGGTCAACGAGGAATGACTCAGTTGGTGAGGTGTGAGGGCGATGTGACTGTTGTTGAACGGAGATTTTTCCACTAGAGAGCGACTGAAAGTGTGGTTATTTCTGACAAGGCTCCATCTCCTAAGCTTACAAAAACAACAAACACCTATAGAGTGACACCGAGAGAGGTTTCCGATGGAAAAACTCCGATGCCTAAGTCAGAAATAATGTAGAGGAAAAAATAAATAAACTTTCGACGAAAGCAACAGAGAGAAAATCAGAAATGACTTGAAATAGGAGAAAAGTGTGTAGAATCTATACCCAAAGATTACCAAACAAAAATGGTTAAAAACGATGATAGTGCCTCCCCCCTGAACAGTAGCTTGACATCAAAGAATGAGAAAGATGTGACGTCTAATATGGGATAGTATACAATCAAATTTCATTAATGACGCTGACACATCTGCAGGAGTATGGGCCCTAACACCATCCCATCTCTTGAAAAAATGATCAGAGGATGGGACGGGTGCATTTAAGGGGCTAACTGTCATGAATCATTCCCGTTTTTGATCTGAAGGAGGGGCACATGTCTGCTGATACTCTGTGTAGGAATTCTCATTCTAATTCGAGCCTGAGATGATTCCTCTGAGAAGCTATCCGGATCTCAGGGGAGACGACTTATCTCAATTGATGCTGTTGGATGCGTGAGGTGTGCTGTGGATGACCGCGCCATACCTGAGAAGGAGCTTCAGTCTTCGTGGCGCCTGAGACAGTGAGAATCCTGAGGCGCCATTAATTCTCCTAGGATGCTGATTACCTGGGATGAAACTCACTGGGGCCATGGAATCCCTAAGAAGAGGGATTCCTGGGGCGAAATTTGCCCGGAGCCGTGTATTCCCTGAGCAGGGAGATACCTGGGGCGAGGTATATCTGAGACGGAGCTGTATAGGATTATCCCTAACCACCTATATATGCATTGCTGATGGGGCATCCACGTGTCACCCCTACATTTTTCCTCAAACATCCAGTCCCCCAATTTCTAGTGTGAGACCAGTAAGGCTCGGGTCAGAAAATTATGCCTGAGATGATCTATCCCAGGGAAGAAATACCGGCTCAGGTGAGTCCAATTGACTGATATAATGGTCAATCACTAAGGCTGTTGGCTTGGCACAGAAATTTCATGGTCCCTAAGACGATTATTGTATCGCAGAAGCTTCACGGTCCTTAAGATCCCTTCTCTTTCTTCTAACAGAACCGTTATACTGTTGATGACGTGTCCTATCTGGGTCGCTGTTTTGTCTTCATTAATTGCCCCTGTCAAAAGTCACGTCATACCTTTTAATAACTGTCCCTGAGAAGGCGGCTCCTCGGATACTGAATGGTTTTTGAATGCTTGGCTGGGGATACGCCACGTGTTGAAGCACTACTGAGGGGATTTGACGGTTCTTCGATCCTTGTGGGAGCATTTATGGTCCTGGACACGTGGCGGCCCCTTGGCCGTTTAGATCTACGGTTGGAATTATTTCTCTCCTCCTATAAATACCCTCTTTTCTCTTGTCACTTTTACAAAATCTTCATCTTGGATTTTTTCTACTTTTGAAACTTTTCTTTGCTTTTTGCTCTCACTGTTCTTCATCCTTTTCTCACACTTTTTGCTAAAAACTCTTCACAAAAGATGGCCGATGAAAAAAGCTTAAGAGATACTGCTCCCTGAAAGGAGTCTACCTATGCTGCAACCCCTACCCACGAGAGAGGGGAGGATGGGAGGAACACCACCAAGCAAGCCCAGGCCAGGGGACCAAATAAAACTGATTGGTTCCCCTCGACCATCACTGAGGCGGACTTGGAGACTTACCGTCAAATATACAATATCCCTAAGGACATTCAACTCAGGGTCCTTAGGGCAAAAGAAATCCCGAGTGTCCCGGGATTAGGGGAGGTTGCTTTCAATGAGGAGCACCTGTTACTGGGGCTCCGGTTTCCCCTCCAACCATACTTTACGCGGATGTTTGAGGCTTTTGACATTCCCCCCTACCAACTGATCCTAAATAGCTGGAGGGTCCTGGGAGGCCTATTTGTGTTGAAAGCTGAAACAAAACCCCCTACCCCCCCCCCCCCCCCCCCCCCGGATGAGGTGCTATATTTTTACACTCTCAAGAAAAATACCAGCCAGTATCTGAGGTAATACTATCTGTAAATCCACCCAAGATTCCAACCAAAGCTAAAGAGGAGTCCTTCCTGTAACAAGGACTAGAAGGACCGCTGGTTTATAGTCAGCGGTAATTAGGCGAAATCTCTTCAGGAGGTTATTCATACAATTTTTCAGTAGCCAGGTATAACAAGTTGAAAAATCCAAAAAAAATTTGCTTATTAAAAGAAAAAAATTCTAACTAACATCTTTTTGTGTAGAAATCAGCAGGGAACCGTTGAGGATTCCTATTGACATGGCCAACAAGGTAGAGTCCCTGGTTCCTGGTGATGTCAAAGCACTTCTAAGTACAGATGCTCAGGTGAAATTTGGGTTGATACCGAAAGCGACGATCAGAAATGAGTTAACAAAAATTAGAACTCATATAAATAAAGGTAGAAAACCTTTAATGCTATTTTGATGCGTGTAGCCAAGTAAATTTCCTCTCTTTTCTGAATTTTTCTGATTTCTTTACCTATCTTTGAGCAGCTGCAGGTACGAAGATTACTGTAGCAGACAGGAAACAGAAAGCAGCCATTGTGTTGCTGGGGCTGCTTTCAAGCCAGGGTCCAAAGGGGGTAAAGCCGACTGACCCTAAACAGAAGACCCCGGTTGATAAGGGTAAGGAGCCTATGAAGGGTGATGCTAAGAGGACCCCTGAGAAGAAGGACAAAAAGACGGAAGCCCCCAAACAGAAGGGTATCTCCTTCCAGGAGCTGCTCAGGGATGAGTCGAAGAAGCGCCCCTCCAAAACTGGCTCGTCCCAGGTAAAAGATAAAGGCAAGAGACCCTTGGAGGAAGGTCAAGACAAGGCGAGGAAAAAGGAGAATAAAATCCTTTCTCTTCCTCGCCCCATAGATCCTACGCCCAAAACTGTCTCGGTGGTTGAGGATGGCATTGCAGGCACCTAGATCTCCGGATAGGATACACGAGGGGTAGTTGACCCCAGGGAAACCCCGAGGATGGATAAGACCCAGGAGGTCGGGGTAAGTGAAGGCTGGGAGCAGGGACAGGATGACCCACCTCTCTTTAAAATTCCCCTTTCCCCTGAGGACTGAGGCGACGGGGGATTCGGATGCCATAAAGATGGAAGATTTCCCTAAAGACAAGAGGAAAACTTTTAGGCATCTGCTTTCTCTGTTGAATCGGGACAAGAAAGCAGTTTTTGCTGGGGAAAGCAGGGAGATTGAAAACATGTCCCCTGATGAAGCGCTCGAATCTATAAGCTTTCATGTCCATCGAATGAATATTATCCTAGCTTTAAAAATCTAAGATCTAGTTAGTAACCTTTTTGAATAATTGTCTGACCAGTGTCTTTCTTATGCAGAGTGCCTTTATCTTGGACATGTTCATTGGAGACTTCCAAGATGCTATCCAGGTCAAACAAAGGGCTTTTGACAAGTGAAAAACTGGAGAAGAAAGCTCAGAAGCCCTATCCTTGGCTTGGGAGAGTGCCTCCAAGGAGAGGGAGGAGCTGATGGCCAAGATCACTGGCCTGGAGGGGGAGAAGTCTCATCTTCTCTCAGAGAAATCCCAATGGGTCTAGGAGGAGCGGTCCTATAAAGAAAAGTTGTTTAAGGTTGAGGCCTGGGTCCCAATGCTGGAGAAAAAGAAGACAGAAGCTGAGAAGGCCAGGCAGATAGCGGAAGGTCGATTCAAGAAAGCGAATGACATCTGTCGGGCTATGAGAGGTGAGAATGCCAAGCTGAAAGAGCAAAACTCCAGGATCATCATCCATTATGAGCAAATGAAAGGGAGGCTTGAGGGTGCACAGGAGGAGTGCAATCCCCTGTAGTAAACGAACAGAACCTTGCAACACTGTATCGATGAGCAGTCTCAAGAGCTATAGGCAGTACCGTCATAACTCGAGGCCCAACATGATGCAAGAGTAAATATGGGCTTTGATCTGACCAATCGCCTTTTTCTTCAAGAGTACCTACAGTTAGATTTGAGGTGGCTCTTCGATCAACTAGGCTGGGATATCCCGAGGTCCTCAGGACAGTTGTTGTAGAGGGGCTCCCTGAGACTTTGGCCTAGGAGACAACAGAGGCTACTGAAGAAGAGGATCCGGATGATAAGGAGAAAGAGGCCCCCACTCCCCAGGAAAATTCAGAGGAAGTTATCCTTACCCCCACCTAAGGCCAAGGAAATGGAGATGTTGCCCTTACACCCCAAGTTGAAGACCAGGTGATGGATCTACTAGAGTAAAGAAAGGGGACTCTCTAGTACATTTTTAGGACTTAGAATATTTTTTGTAAGATTTTGTAAATTTTTCTGACCCCACTACATCTGTATCTTCTCTTTCTTGTTATATGTATAGGTGATACATGTACACTTTTATTTATTTTAATGAAGAGATACACATTGAAATTCTATACTTCGCAAGCT
>JAVXUL010049592.1:0-10663 GCA_035590515.1 Trichilia minutiflora
TGTATTTTGATAAATCATTGATTAGAATATGTTTAGAACACAACAATTTGTAGATGCAGAGTATTATTACAAATACATAAAAAGTACTTAGTTAAATTTTTTTTATCATGTATGTTAATATTTTTCTACACCTATAAAAATATTTATCTTACTTAGTTTTACATTGAAATAAAATTTCAAATAATTTCCTTAATATGACAATTAATCAACTAATTATTTCATAAGTTACAAGTAAATATTATCATACTATGCTTTTAGAGTTATTTTTTAAAAAAATTATCATACTATGCTAGCTTATGCAAAAATAAGAACCTTCGTTCAAATCAAACAAATAAAAAAAATTATTAAAGCATAACTAATTAAACCGAAACAACACATACTTATAATTAGTGATGATATTTGATGAATTCCATATTAAATAATTTATAAACTTTAGAGATAATTTATACAATTAATAGATGAAAAACTACCTTTAGAATTGATTAAATCCTCCCAAAAATTGATTTATTTTTTTTCACGAATTGATTGTTAAAAACTTGTAATGTGATACTAAAGAAAAGAATTTAGGTTTTAAAAAATTATAGATGGTGTGTTTTGATAGGTGTCAAAATAATATTTGTTTTATATATTGAAATATTATAATAAAAACATTATAAATTATATAAAAATATCATGAATTCAATTCTCTTAACATTTCTTCATCGTTTTTTTCTTCTCCGTTTAATATTTTATTTTCAGGAATCATGCCCAGCATAGAGATACAATTTTTAAAAATATTTAATTTTGATTCTATAAATTTAATTTATTAACTTTTTAAAATAGGAATTATCAAATTAAGGTTAAAAAAAAATTTGTAAAAAATTTGATGAGAAATAAAATTAAAGAAATATAATTTATCCCTAAAAAATTATACAAAAAGTAAAATGTAATTTTTCTAATTATATGTAGAATTAGTTTTATTAAAGAATAATAATTGAAGGATTTTTTAAAAATAGATATTAAATTTATCTCATTATTCATTATTTTATTAAAGTATATGGACCTAAAGTACTTTCCCAGTTATCTACTACAGATTTGGGCCGAAAATCATTGATGACAAACAATGTTTAGTGATATTGGATAATTTAAGAGACTTTTAATTTACTATGATTTCTTGGTCTTGCTTTAGTTGAATCTAATGTCTAAGGAGGTAGAATAAGTTAAGAGGCTTTCCCATGTTATCTTGTTTAAATTATCAAATTCTTCGGACATAGAATAATCAAAAATACACAAGGTATCCTTATTAATTAGATAAACGCATGAGAGAGAATATATTACACGAATTGATTGATAAATCATGAACTTGTTTATGGAATTTTTAAAATCTATGGTTAATTGAAGAATGAATTCTTAATCCTTAAGAGGATGGCTTCATTTCTGACTGAATCGCACCAACCAATTGATCATAAGCTTCTCCCCAGGCATTCTTCATTTCTGGCGACCACATCTCGCCCACTGCTTCCTTGATTGTTTCCAATAGTGCAAATTTTGTGACCTGTCGGATACATTTTAAATATTAATTATATATGTATTAATTCAAACAAAAGTGATAAATTAAAAGAGAAAACTAAAATCTGCGTTTCAATTTCTGTAATAAGATTCATTAACACATATATGCAATGCAAGGTAACCTCGAAATGTTCATTAACAACACCATATTTGAAGTGGGTAGCTCCTAATTTTTTTAAGACTCGATTCTCTCACTGTAACTTTCCCGGCTTTCCGGAGTTGCACTGCTGATTCACAAGTCTGTAACAAAATGCAAGAAAAAAAACAGGTTATACTTAAACACAACCAATAAGATAGTTTGAATTTTAATAAAAGAGAATGTGAATTAGTATATAGTCGAATCTTACCATAACAAAGACAGACATGGCATGTGTCTTGAGCTTTCGGTTCTGCTCCAGAGGGACATTGGAGTCTTTCAAGAAAGAGAACAGCTTCTGGGCTGATGGTGCTATCTCAAAAATCCTGCATATATTAAGAAAATGCAACCTTAGAAATTTCTATCATTAATTAAATAATTACTTAAATGGAAAAGAACGAGGATCTGCTTACTTCAAGAAGAATTTAAGACCTAATTCTCCAGAATTCTTCTTCATTACATTCCATGACTTGACAACCAAAGCTTCTTGCTCTTCACTGAAGCAGACTCTACCTTCATTCACTGCCATTGATTTCTATTTGGACAGATAAGGATTGAAAGCCAAACGGTTTGGAACGTGTTAGGTGAATGAAAATCTTGCTTACAATTTATACAGGAAATGTGATAAAGATGAAAATTGAGATGAACTCTTCATGACAATGGAGAGCCATTTTTAAAAGTCTCAGGTTCCGAAACAAGGGGCTGTATCTAGAAAACAGAACATGGTTTTCGCTATTTGAGTTGAATTGACGCAAGCAGTGATGAGCTTGATGGAAAATTATTATTGAATTAGAATTGCAGAGCTTAGAGAACTTGACCAACACGTACCCACTTGTGTTGGTCAAATATTTATTATTTTACGTCTCATTGATGTTTATCTTTATTATCAACCTTCTACTTCGGAATAAAAAATTTTAAAAAAATTTACAATCAACTATTTTTGACAATATTCTTGATATTATTTTAATCCAGTTGGATTTCGATCCAGTCCAACTTAATAAGAATTTGTCTTCATTTATGGTTTGGAAATTAGTCTGTAGAAGAACCACGACGACCGTTTGCTTTGCTCGTTCTGAGTAAGAATTCGTACAAGGTATATGGTTTCAGCTTCTTATATCATACATTCTTAGCTATTTTTTTCACTTCTCATTTCTGCGACCATTGATTTTTATATTAAACGAATTTGACAATACTTCATATCGTCTATTAAACTGTATCTTCCTTTTATTCATGGAGAATTGGCAATCAAGAGAGAAAATTTAAGGAAGCTTGTGAGATTTCACCCATGTTTGGGAATGAAGTATCCTGACTATTAATCCATAGTTCAAATTTAACATACCCTGAAGCTCACTTAACATGAAATTAGCCGGCCTTATTTATTATTAAAATACTAGTGTTACATGAAATTAGCAAATTAAGGAGTACTGAAGAATCAACCAAGTCAGCCAATGCACACCATTTACCTGATGTCGAATTAGCAGCATTTTTGGATTCAAGTCTCCACACTCACGCCCCAGGTCCCGCCAAGAATTTACAAGCTACATGACAAATTTACCGAGTGAAAAACAACTCACAGAAAGACAAGAAGAATGCAGGAATAACGTTGTACTGTCCTTCATTGAAATTCTCAACAACCTAGCTGATGATCAAGAATTTGAATAATCATAGGATGAAATCATTTTGTATGTTTCTCTTTGATTATTACACTTATTTCTTGTAGAAAGTTTCAGTAATTCTTTTCTAAAATCCCTGCATATATAAACAGCATGTATCTTCCTTGTATTCTCTGAACTATTATGAAAAATCAATAAAAATCAAGAAGTTCCGTTGCATTCTTGTTTCAGTAAAAATTTAACTTGGTATGAGAGCTATAGCAATAGCAAATAGTTCAAACAACTCAGCAACCTCACATAACACAAACCAAATTCATTCTGCACTAAAAAGCACAACCTTTGTCTTTACAGCTCCAATCAAACTAATAAATACCAACAAAAGAATTTCATCTGAAACAGTAACAACTTGTGAATCTTCTTCCGCAATTTCTTACATAGATGAAGCTTCTACTCCATCAACTATTGATCCTCAATTACCACAAAATTCCAAAGAAACCCCAGCTTAGATTAAAACATTGAAGCCATTTTTGAAATCCACAAACTAAAACACAAAATCAACAAAACACCACAGCCACACATCCTATGATAACCAGGTTAAAATCTGACATCTTTGTGTATACTGTTAATAACACAGAAGCTCTTCCAAAAGCACAACAGAGGCATTGCAAAATAAACATTGGAAGCAAGCCATGTTGAAGAATTCAATGCACTACAAACAAATGGAACTTGGGTTCTAGTACCTTACAAACCTGACTACAAACTTATAGGAAATAAATGGATGTTCAAGATCAAAGAAACACCACATAATAACCACCCTAGGCTAAAAGCCAAACTCGTTGCCAAGGGATTCCACCAAGCTCCAAGGATAGACTTCAGTGAGACTTTCAATGCAATAGTTAAAGCGTCAACAATCAGAATTGCACTTACCATTGCAATCATGAGCAACTAGAGTATAAGGCAAGTTGATGTTAACAATGCCTTTCTAAATGGAGACCTTCAAGAAACAATCTATATGAACCAACCCCAAGGCGTTGAAGACCATTCCAAACGACAGCGTGTATGTCTTTTGAAGAAAGCTCTCTATAAACTAAAACAAGCTGCAAGAGCTAGGTATGCAAAGCTTAAATCTGTTTTGGAATACTGTAAATTCAAAAACTCAAAGTCGGACACTTCTCTTTTCTTCAAGAGAATAGTGCTCATCTGATCTTAATACTCATTTATGTTGATAATATCATAATCACAGGAAGTGATCCAAAATTGATAAAATCCCTAATCAGCAAGCTCAAGTACTTGGGAAACTTACATCATTTTTTAGGAATGCAAGCTACCAGAACTGGATCCTCTCAATTCCTTTTTCAAACAAAGTACATACAAAATATTCTCCAGAAAGTGCAAATGAGTAATTGCAAAGGGATGAACACACCTATGTGTTCAAGCATCGAGTTGAAGAGAATATGCAATCAAATTTTCCCCAATCCCACACTTTATAGAAGTGTGCTGGGATGTCTTCAATAAACCACCATAACCAGACCAGATATCTGCTATGCAGTGAACAAACTTAGTCAATTTATAGCACATCCCATGAAAGATCACTGGAGAGCTAGCAAGAGGATACTTAAATACCTGGCAGAAACTACTCACTATGGTCTTGAATTTCACACAAATTCAACTCTTGATTTGGTGACTTTTGCTGACGCAGACTGGGCATGTGATCCTGATGACAGAAGATCCATCAGTGGGTATTGTGTCTACTTAGGTGAGAATTTAACTTCTTGGAGTTCAAAAAAGCAAAATGTTGTTGCTCGATCATCTGCAGAATCAGAATACAGAGCCTTAGGTCTTAATTGCACTGAAATTGCTTGGACTAACTCTGTTTTACAAGAACTTGGACTTCAGTTATCTAACTCACCTATTATCTAGTCAAATAGCATAAGTGCAGCAGCTATAGCATCTAATCCTGTTTTTCATTCTAGAACAAAACATATAGCAATTGATCTACGTTTCATCAGGGATAAAATTGCAAATGGAAAAGTAGAAATTAGATCCTACTGGGTATCAGGTGGTAGATATCTTTATCAAACCTTTCTCTTTTGCTCAATTTTCGTATGTTGAAGGATCAACCAAGTTAGCTAATGCAGACCATTTACCTGATGCCCAATTGGCAGTATGTTTGGATTCAAGCCTCCACACTCACGGCTCAAACCCCTCCAATAATTACAACCTACATGACAAATTTACTAAAGGAAAGACAACTCATAAAAGATAGCAAGAACGAAGGAACAATGACCTACTATCTTTTACTGAAATTCTCAACAATCTAGCTGATGATGATGAATTTGAATAATCATATGACGAAATCATTTTGTATATTTTTCTTTGATTATTACACGTATTTCTTGTAGAAAGTTTCAGTACTTTTCTAAAATCCCTGCATATATAAACAGCATGTATCTTGTATTCTTTGAACTATTATAAAAAATCAATGAAAATCAAGTATTTTCGTCGCATTCTCATTTCTGTAAAAATTTAGCTAGGAGGAGGTTTCATTTCATTTTTAATGGCAGAAACCAATTGATCACAAGCTTGTGCCCAAGCATTCTTCGTCTCTGGTGACCACATGTTTGGTACTGCCTTCTTTGTGGCTTCAAACAAGGCATATTTTGTAACCTCGTAACACAAACAAAAGAGTATCACTCTTCAATCAGCATACTCTGTTCTAAAATCTAGTAATGAAGCAAAATATTCAATTTAACAATCAATCAAAACTTAGCTCAATTCATCAATCAGTAATTATTGACTCGATTAGCTCAAAATGTTCGTCAATAACACCGTTTTTCCAATGAGTAGCTCCGAAATCTTTCAAATCGGATTCTCTCAATGTAAATTTGGCAGCCTTTCTAAGTTTTATAACTGATTCACAGGTCTGCAAAATAGGAAGATATTGTATGGTACTTGGAAAATATGCAACAAAATCTGGTTCTATAAACATCCCAACATGGTTTCTTATTTAATCTAATCTCAGTTGCGAAACTTAAGATTACTGGTTTTCATGATAATAGACATGAATGTGAAGAAAATAAACTGAACCTAACAAAGACAGTCAGGGTGTTTTAGTTTTGGACTTTGAGCCACAGGAGCATCTGCATTTTTGAGAAAAGTGAACAGCTTCTTTGGTTGATGGTGCAATCTCAAAGACACTGCAAAATTTTCAATTTAACAACAAATCCTCAATCAGTATATTGAGCTGATGCATAATGTGTAACATCCCGGAAAAAGGGACTAATTTGACCTATTTTTTTTATAAAAGGGTACAAGTTTAATTATTAAGAAACTAGGATCTTAATTAAAAAAAATTTATTAGATAAGAATGAGAAGGAAGAAGGGATAAGCGGGAAGTGACAGGTGCAATGAGGCAGATGACAAAACAAAAAGGGTAATGACTGAATCCAAATTTCAAAAGCCACGTGCATGAACAAAAAATTGAGACAAATAAATGACTAAATTAATTAGATTACAAACTCGGAGGCCTGTCAATGTCAATTAGGATGACAAGAAACTGAAGCAGAGAGAAACAGACAGAAAACAAAACAAAAAAAGAAAAAAAGAAAAAAAGAAGCAGGAGAGAGAGAAGAGAAGGAAGAGAAAGAAAGAAAATAGAGTAAGTTTTTATTTTGTTGTAGTGTTTTTATTAATTTTATATGTTTTAAAAAGGTTAGTAGGATCAAGAATTAAATTTTAGATATCTTAGATATGTGGATATTTTTATATTTTTTAATAATAGATTAATTGTGTTTAAGGAAAAAAGATTTTTAGTTATTATTGTCTTGAATTAGTAGATAATAATAATAATTTTGTAATAAAAAATGGTATTGGTAGAAAAAGAACAATTAATTAAGTTTTAGAGCTTTGGGTAACTTTGCTTAATTGAGACAAGTAAATCATATATAATTTTTTTTTAAAAATGAAAATATGTTATTTAAGTATTTTTATCTAGGTTCAATTTAAAGGTCCAAATTTATTATTATGGGATACAAATATATTTGAAATCTATAATATAATAACGTTTCGAGATTTTTTTTCACGGTATTAAAACAGAGATTCTTGTCAGTTATTTTATTCGGGACACATATTTAAAGAAATGTCTCATATTAAACATATAGAATATATATTCAAGGTTGAATAATGGTGTTGATATTCAAAACCTTCTGTCGAGGTATTAAGCGAATAACTATTATGTATGTCATCATCAAAGATCTACAGCGGCTCAGAACACATCTACAGGGGTCCAGAATTTTTAGGAATCAGTTGTCTGAACTCATCAATCCTCTAGAATATCCTCCGATATACGTGATATAGTACGATTCTCATGACAGTCATGTCCCATGATTCCCGTAATAAATTTTCAGAGTAAGCCAATTAAAGAATGACACGTGTTCATGATTATGGATTCTAATAAATACAAAATAACAGACTCCAGAGAAAAGGTAGGTACGTGCTTTTTCTTCAGAATAAAGTAAAATATTCACATACAACTCAAAGAGATTTTTTTTTTAGCAATAAACTTTCTCTCTTTTGGGATTCATGGATTTTCTCTCTGTTTTTACCTTATCCTCTTCTTCCTTCTCTTTTCCACCACATACACAAGTAAAACCTATCGAAAGGGTTTTGTCGAAAAATCGGCTTTATCCCTAAGACCTTCTGTATTTTACAGCTTAAAAAACCACTATAAGAGGACGAAGATAAAGTTGGTGCTCGAGATTGAAGACAATTACAACTTGTTGCATCAATATTTGGTACCGTCTATGAAAAAATCGAACGAAAAGCTATAGAATTACCAACTTTACTAAAAATAAATAATACCAAAGCCTATCCAACACGGAGGCATGCATTAGAACAGAGAAATCTAGAAGTGGATTTCGTTGATGTGATAGTAGTAGCAGACGAAGCTTAAAACATGCTATAAGAGATTCCGGAGCATGTAAATTTTAAGTCTAATTCAGGGGATGTTCCTACTCACGGGTCACATTATGCGAGAGAAACAGATGAAGTGACTCGTTTGCTACAGTAACTCTAAAATAGTAAATAACGACATACAGAAAAAGACCAACAAATACAAATGCTAGTTAAAGAGATTTTTTTTGGCAATGAACTTTCTCTCTTTTGGAATTCATGGATTTTCTCTCTGTTTTTCCTGATCCTTTTCTGTCTTCTCTTTTCCACCACACACACTAATAAAACCCTTACTGACTTAAGCATTGAGGGATTTTCGTTGAAAAATCAACTTTACTCCTGAGATCTTCTATGTTTGCAACTTAAAGAATCATTATAAGAGGACGAAGATAAAACTGGTGTTCGAGATTGAAGATAATTACAACTTCTTGTATCAACATATATATTTAAAAAGTTATTTTATTTTATCAGTTAATAAAAAGATATTTATATTAAATAGATTATTTTCAATTGATACATTATTTGATTTTATTTTAATTATTATTTAGGTGAAATTTTATAATTAAAAATTTAAGTGGAAAGTTAATTGATTGTTATTATATTGGCTAGATTATTGGGAGAAATAGGTAATTTTTATTAATAAAATATTATTTAAATGTGTCATGCATTACTTTGATCGGTGATTGGATTATTGAAATAAACAAGTGATATTACTGATATGAACTTTTTTTTTTTGGTCATTGAGATAAATAAATAAGGTTATTAATATATTTTGATTTAGTCGGGTCATCGAGATAAATAGGTGATACTATTTGACTAAATTATATTGATAAAATATTCATATTTTATTAAAATTTTATAAAATTATCTGTTTTTATATAGTTATTTGTGAATATTTGATTGAATTAATACATATAAATTAGTTAAATTAATTTCATATTACGAAAAGAATAGTTTTGACTCACATCGATAAAATCTTACATGATTTATTTACTGGATTGGTAACTACCATTTATCATTTATACTTTAGAGAAGAAGTTGATTAGTTGAAGTTTTCGTGGATTATGGAAGATAGATCAATACGAAGAATATTTGAAGTAAAGTTCGTTAATATTTGGGATACCAAATAATTTATCTATCTACTATTTATATATTTATGTGTAAGTATTTGGAATTTGTAGAAATATTAAGTTTTGTTTTATTTTATTAAAATAAGCATGAATAAGAATTGTCAAATTCGGAGTGTTACAAGAAGAAACCTAGTTATGTTTTACTGTTTTTATACAAGAAATATGAACCTAAATATGATGATAAGGAAGACTTTTTAATCACCATAAGATGAATTTGGGAGCAAGTTCTCCAGCATTTTTCTTCATAACATTACAAGATTGACAACCAGAGGCTCTTGCTCTTTTGTAAATGCTCTTACTTTCTGATAGGAAAAAATGCGAAATTCCCTCTTTGATTGAACCTTTGAGGAACCAAACAAACACGCCAAACAAAAATATGGAAAGCAAAATAATAATCAACACAATCCAATTTTTAACGTGAAAAGCTCCTCTAATGTGAAGGATAAAAACCACTAGACCGTTCTTGGAGTCCACCCAAATCTTCACTATAAAACTTTGGGTACAAACCTACATCTAATAGGTACAAAACCTATCCAACAATCACTAATAATAATAGAGTAAACACTCTCAACAATAACAAGTGAAGATTAATCCAAAAACAACTCAGAAATTGGTAGAAAATAAATCTTTCTCATCCAAAAATAAGCACCTTCGAAATTAGCTTTCAATCTGAGTTATAGTTATCAAAACGACAATCAAACCGTTTAGGTTGAATTACTTTATGTCCTAAACGTACTTCTAAAATTTTAATTCGATCGGATGGTGGATAGTCAAAAAAAATTTTCTGCGCGCTAGTAAAAAAAACAGAATCTACGCGCTAAAATTTTCTGCAAAAAATTTTTCCCTTGCGTTTCTGTCAATTTCTACATTCTCTCTGTCTATTTGCTTTGGTTGCCCTCCATCCCACTTACAATTGCAATTGACTTTTATATATATTAAGGTTGTAAAATATTGGGTTGTAGGACTTGGGCTACAAACTTGGGCAAAGCCCAACAAATCTCGCCCTTCAACCCAAATAGAAAGAAATCATAACTTTAGGACATCATGTAGAAATCATGCTGACCTTATGCCGACAAAATTCAAATTTCATTTTTGAAAATGACTTGGTCATCATATCAGTACCATTATCATTGGTATGTATTTTCTTGAGCTCTATCTCTCTAGACTCCAAAGTATCTCGAATCCAATGATATCTGTCATACCCCAAATCGTGGGATCCACCTGTGACAGACACCACAGACCTCCAGGGTGTACTCAACCACACAGAATACAACCTGTAAGCCTGT
>JAVXUL010049603.1:0-10660 GCA_035590515.1 Trichilia minutiflora
TATAAACATATAAAAAAATAAAATCATTAAACACATTCATATATATATAGAGAGAGAGAGAGAGAGAGAGATAGATAGATAGATAGATATATATATAGATAAAGAGAGAGAGAGAGAGAGAGAGAGAGAGAGAGAGAGAGAGAGAGAGAGAGAGAGAGGTTATATATATGTTAATCTTTTTATATTTTATTATGTGTGCATATGTGCAAGTTATATGTGTGTACACTAGATACACATTTTTTATATATGTATTGTATACATGGTAATGTATATTGATGCGTATTGAAATGTGTGAAAATATATTTAGATTAAAAAAAAATTAAAACATTATGGTAGTATAACTAGATAAATCGGATTGGTTTGGTTATAAACATAATTAATAACTAGTTGCTGATTATATTGATATGGCTCGTTAATCATGTCAACGAGTTAATCAGGTCAGTAATCGATTGGCTTAGTTTGACCAGTTAACGTTGTTTAGCCAATCAAATTTCTATCAAACTATAAAGGTATCTAGTTTGACTAGTAATCCTAGACAAATACACAAAATATAAGTCTTGTATGTCAAGAATCAACATTCTAGATGTTATAACCTCAATACACAAATGACACATAAAACTTGTATGACAAGAGTTTAAACACAAGCAAACATATGAAAAATGTGTTTTTCAAGTTAGAAATTGGACTTCTAAATATAAGTATATAATTGTTACATGTATATTAACAATTAGGGAATTGTTAATCAAACATGTAATTAGTAAATGATGTTCATATATATATTTGATATATATATGTATATACGTTACTAATCAATATTTGTTTATAGGATGAATGAATATTGACAACTATTCTTTCAATGAAAAGTTGTTAAAATAATTTTAAAAATATTTTAAAATTATTTTATAATATGTTTTAAAATAATATTTGTTCGTATGATGAATAAATATTATTCAAGGTTTATAGCATTTTATTTTTTTTAATAATTATTTGGTAATTTGATTACTAAATAAAATTATACGTATTATTGAACATGTGTATGACACGGTTTTAGAATGATATGCATATTAACTCCCTAGATAATTATTAACTCCTAACCTCCCATTGTGAGATGACGTTGAAGTCTTTAATATAAATTAGTATCCTAAGATTTCTATTATGTGACGGGTATTAATTTGTGTTATAGAAATTCGTTATCTAGTTCTTAGGGTGTGTATTGTCACCTTGACCAAGATTTCTATTATGTGAGGAAGAGGTGGAAATAACATCTTGAGAACGTGCAATAGTTTGGGTTTAACTGGCCTAGGGTACTAAGATTTCTATTATGTGAGATATCTGAAGTTAGGGCTAAACAAAGAATCAATCCTTACTTGGAGATGTAAAAGAAGATGTGTTTTCTACTTATTGGGTTAATTGATCAAGATTTCTATTATATGAGGTTGGTTAATTGTGATAAGATGTTGATTCCCTACTACTAAAAATAACAAAATTTCAATGAAACTTTTGAGTTCTATCTGGGGAGTGTGGGATTCAAATTAAATAGTGGGAGCTTATATAATTAACACATATTAATAACTTTTATTGTTTAATTGTTATTATTCAAAATTATTTGAACATAGTATAAATCAAATTATTGATTAATATAATATAAGATCACTAATAATCTATTTTATGTATCTTTTCAGTTTCTCAAGCTGATAGTGATACTAAGTCATACATTACAAAATATATACTGAACGGTGTTCTCCTAAATATATATAAAACTTTTGAGCTTTTGAAAGTTTGATAGGGATTAATTTTACAAAACTAATAAAGAAAATTTGTTTTCTTTAGGGGAAAATAAAATATATACAGAGGAGTTGTCCTTACAACTTTGACAGACTTATGAAGTCAGATAAAGGTACTAATAGCTACATGATGATTTATTATGAATTAAGTGTTATTTTAGATAATCATTCATGGATACTAGATTCTGCAACTACTTTTCATGTTTGCGTCTCTCTACAAACATTATAGAATTATTTAGTATTGTCGAGAGACGAGATCACTTTAAGAATGGTTAATGGGACAACTATTATTGCTTAAGCTAAAGGATTACTACTACAAAAATAGCTTTTAGTGACAGAGAAATTCTGTCACTAAACATGTTTTGTGATAGAAAATTTTCTGTCACCAAAGCCAGAGTCACTACAAGGTGATAAAAAATATTCTATTACAAACTCTTTTTATCACTAATTAGTGACAGAACATACGTCAACGTAGCAGAT
Organism: Trichilia minutiflora; assembly: GCA_035590515.1. Classification (NCBI taxonomy): domain Eukaryota; kingdom Viridiplantae; phylum Streptophyta; class Magnoliopsida; order Sapindales; family Meliaceae; genus Trichilia; species Trichilia minutiflora. The sequence goes on from JAVXUL010049603.1 coordinate 2,265, forward strand.
GATGTGACAAAAAATAGCTTATATGGCAAGTGACATAAGCAATTGTTTGCCTACTTGGCAGCTGATATGGCAACTCATATTCCTGATGTGTTCGATGATGTGGCAATTATATTACTGATGTGATAAATTATATCGAAGACATGGCAACTTATATTGCTGACATGTTCAATGACATGGCAAATTATATTACTGAAGTGGTACATTATATCGATGACGTGACAATAGAAACTATCATAAATTAGTGACATATTTCTATCACAAACATGTGATACAAATCTATCACAAACATGTGACAGAAACCTATCACAAATTTGTGACAGAAATTTTTTATAATTATTAAAAAAATATTTAAATTGATTTTTTTATAATTTACGTAATCAAAATTATAATATAGACTAGTTTTCAAAAGAGAGTGAAAAAGCTAATGCTCTATCGAACTATAACGACTTTTAAAATTTGCATATTATGCAAATATTAACAAATTGGGTGAAAAAATTAATTAAATATTATAAATTACAAATATAACAATAATAGTTAAAAACATTCGTCTCCATACGAAATTTCAACATTTCTGTTTAATTTAACCATCCATATATAATAAACCAAAACAAATTAAAATTTAATTCAGTACATCAGATCTGAACAAAAAATAAACAGGAATAAAACAATCTGAGAGTTAAAGCTAACTTTTATCTGTCACATTAAATAAAAAATAATACAAAATTAAATCAACATTTTATAAGAATATTAAAAAAATTATTTCATAATCACAAATCAAATACTAAATGTTAACAATTATAATCATAAAAATATGTATATATTCCTGAGCTAGTCATATTTCTTTGCAATAAAAGTAACCAATTGAATTCGGATTTCATCTATTTCTTCATCGGAATATGACTCCTTCCTAAAAACTATCAATAATTTCAAAAAACAATACATGAACCAATAAAATGATATAAATAAAATATAACATTTTTAACAAATAAATATATGAGTCTACAACATCAACTAGCATAAATTTAGTCTTTAGAACATACCGAAACCCTACAGAACTCAGTAAGGCCTTTGCCAAGCACACCAAATGAGTTACTCTCCAGTAAAACACGGAACCAATATTTCTCCTTCAATCTGCTTATCTCATCCAATGGAGCTATTTGACCATAATTCTACAAATTTTGGAATTAAATACTTTATCTTATTACAATCCAGCATTTCAAATTACCCAAACGTGAAATAAATATAGTAAAACAATGACACAAACCAATAAATATAGCAACACAGAACTAATGAAATTCAAAACAATATACACAAATAAAACTTAAAAACTATCAAGTTCTTCAAATCATAACCAGTTTTATCATGTGTAGTTCCATGTGAACAATAGATTTAGTACACTTATTCAATAAAAGTCAGTTAATTTCTAAATGTCTCCCTGTGCACCAAAAGTTAATATTAATGAAAACAAATAAGTACTACTAAAATATAAGAAGATAAGTTACACCAGAAGGGATTACCAAACTAAAATAAATACAAATAAGTAATAAGAGAGTATAAGTTTTACCCCATTTGATTTATTCAATAACTGAACTACAGGAAGTCATAAAATGAATCCATATATCACAAATAAGAACTTAACAAATCTTAATTATATTTCAGCTCAAATATAAATAATTGAAAATAATTATTTATTTCAAGTAAATAATTCTAAAATCCAATAGCTAAAGTACCAATCAAGAGCACCAAATACAGAAAAATAAAAAGTTGTGTCCAGTTAAGTATGAAGAAAAGCAAAATTGCTTAGTTCTCTTGCTTAATGAAAATTAAAACAAAGTAATGACACAAATTCATCGTTTACCAGCAGAACTTCCTTCACAACAATGATATATCAAAACAAACGTCTTCCCAAAAGAGAGACCCAATTACTTCTATTTAATGAGGCTGAAAATGTGCCTCTCAATATTGGACAATAGATAAGGCACAGTTCAGAAAATAGATCCGCACAGAAGATAGATTAAAATTTATGCTTTCACCCACAGAAAGAGAGACCTGGTAGGTAGTTTGAACCACAATGTAATGTCGTAGCTTCTTAGTCCGTTTATTCTCAGCAGTAACTCTCTCCAGAGTAGTTCATAAAGAATCTATATCATTGTGCTTAAAATAGATAATTGTACTTCTAGAGAGATAAAGGCCATTTTGTATTCCCCAATACACTCCCTCATCGCTGAAAAAGAAAAAGCAATAACAACTTGTATATACAGAACAAATTCAAGCCGCAAATTGGGTACTAATTGAAAAACAAATTCTCCAAGCCAGAGCTATCATAAGTAAGTTACCAGGATAAATATGCAATAATGATCTTGGAAGATGAGTTACACCAAAAAAGTACAATCAAAGATTAAAAAATGGGGAAACAAGAACCACTTTTGTCTTAAATTCTTGCTCTCACTTCTTTAAATCACTCCTTTATAACATCTGAATTGACATTTCAAATAGGCAACAAAGATTTTCATTTGATATTGTCAAAGAAGTTGACTAGGCAATATCGTCGCAGAAGAGCAAAATCAACTAGCTGATATCATGAATGGGTTGGTCTATCAGTAATAACAATTAGTATGGGTAACAAAAAGCCATGCATCTACACACTACCTTCCTACTCATATGCACAGAAAAAACACTTCTTATTAACTTCCTTCTGTAACACAGCCACATAGCCTAATTGAAAATTAAACAGTCAAGATAAAACGTACTTATTACCCTGCAATATTCGATTTAAATTTTCCATAAAAAAAAAAAATTTAGGTCTAACTCACATGACATACAATCCATAATACTCGCATTCATCTAGAAACATGATTACTAACTCCCTTTTACAACAACAGAGGCACACAGGGACTTTGAAAATGAGCAGTCAAGATTACATATTCTTGCACAACAATGAGATCTCCTTTCTTACAAAAACAGGGAATAGCACTGAACATGGTGGAAAGTCTAAAAGAATAAGGGATTGAATCAGGAGTTCCCAGAAACTTAGAAATTTTGGCCTCATAATCAAGATGAACATCTGAACAAAAAAGGAAAAAAATTGCTAAATATTTACTGTTTTTTCCTTACATTAATTATAGAAAAAAAACAGCACGTGAGAAAGCACGGTGTAGTCCATTTAAAATTAATTTTGAAGCTCAGTCAGACCTACAGTTCCATAGAAGCCACGAGGACCACAAGAACCAACAGCATATTTCTCCAATGCAGAGGTACATGACTCCTGAAATATAATATTTTTGAGTTTTTTCGACTCAACCCAATTCATTATCATGGAAAATACATAATTTAACAATGGAAATGGTTTCTCTTATAAGTCACCTCTCATGTCCTATAAGTCCAAGATAATATGCAGAAGTAAAATTCACAGCTTCTTTTCCATTGACTATTGTCTGTGGTCCTAATGCTCAACTTTTTCAAAAGTTTAGGTCATTTTTTTGACGATAGGTGACTAAATTTACAAATCAAATCACAATTTTTAGTCTATAGGGTAATCTTATAAACAACAGGTCTACCCAAAGCAAAAATTAATTTTATTTGCACTCACCCAAAGGGCATTGATACTATCAAGGAGAATCTCAAGGCTTTCCTTTATAAAAGTGAATCTATCCTCGGTGGCAATAATAAACTTTTCAAATCTCCATTCTAGAGTAGCCAACACCGGTGTCAGAACGGTTGTCTCTAGCTTCATCCACCATGTTATTAGGATTACATGTTATCATTCTTATACCAAACTGACATAGAGCTCAATGTGCTCAATACATATGTCAACACAAGATTAAGCTAGCCAAGAACTTGAAAATTCACCCAAATTCAATTTCGATAAAATCCTCAATTCTAGAAGCCATATAATTTAAAAATGATTCTAATTTTGTGAAAATGGATGCTAAATCCCATCTAAGGATTAGAGACATGTCTATGTACTCAAAAATTAAGTGTACAAATTCGTCCAAATTAAAAAAAAAAAACAAAAATATGTCCAGAAAAAATAATAAAGGAAATTCATCGTAATGTAAATCATGTCAGCTGCTGAACTTGGACAAGTCAGGTGTCAGACACATTCTGGTCGCAACTGGTGCCAGACATGTCCAAGTTAAGAGCTAGTTATGCTCTGTCCCATATGCTCCAGTCTTCCCGTGTGCAACTGGCGTCAGACATGTCCAAGTTAGGCGCTGGTTATGCTCAGCCCACATGCCCTACATCAATTTGTATATATGCAGTTTCAAGGATTGGGGTTTTGAAATTACATGCCTCTTGACCATAAAAGCTAGGACATCATGCATGCAAGCTTTTCAAAAGCATTCCAAAATACTAATAACTAAAGAGATACCTAATTTAAACCTGATGTTATTTCTCCTTTAGGTTGTAGTCTTTAAGGCCGTACAGCCATTTGCTGCTTCTATGCTTGACTTCATCTCTCATTCATTGATTTTAAACTTTCACCCCTTCGCTGACCACCTGTTAGAGGATTCGTTGCTTAAAAGTAGAATATATATATATATTTATGGAAAACGAGCAGCAAGGATTTCAATGTATTCATTACTCTATTCATTATCGCTTGCTCTGCCTCATTTGCTTGCATTGAAGATCTCTGATCTTCACCTCCTCCTCTCTGCACTGTCTTTCCATCCCAACAAAAATAAATTCCCAATAAGTAGTTGCATTAGACTTTCAGAATGGAAATTAGCAAAATATATTAATAAAAATGAGCTTACTTCGAGAAAATTAGCAGACAAACTATTCAAAACTGGTTCAGATACTAATTTTAATTTCCCTGCTGTATACTCTGTTTCCAGCAACTACTTGCTCCTATTGGTTGCTTGGTTTCCACGGATGCAGGTTGTACAGGTTTTTGGGATTCAGGAATTTTCATAGTTACATTTCCTGCCTGAAACATTGCTCACCAATTTCCTGAACTCGAGACTTGATAACATTTGGATGTATCTTTGCATCGATAGCTTCAATTCCCTGTTAAGTTGCCTCGAAAACCAATAAATGAATCCCATATTCAGTACTTTGTTTGCACAAATCTTCCATGTATAGCTGCAAAGGCAACATATGCTTAATGAATCTTCAAACTTTGCTTTTTCTAAAGATATATGAGTAACATTTCCCTGGACTTAAGAGGGGGCAAAAATTGGAGCAATAAGAATCTGAGGCTTCACATGTCTAATCCTAGATGATTAATCTGGAGGACCAATTCTTCCTCCGGAGCTCTTACTTGATTAACAGTGCAAACCATCTGTTTACGTTTGTACGGTATATAAAACATATTGGCCCAGGACAGTACATGACATTCTTCGAGAACAATTTAGAGCATCCTATGGTATCCAAAAAGCCTCTAGTTTCAACAAAGATCTTTTTCTTCTTTTTTTTTCCCTAAAAGGGACAAGCTCATAAAAGTAATAAAAGTTTAAGAGGAGAAATCATGTGATTGTCATGTTTTAGTAAGCAACAAACAATGATAAGTTCTTGAGCAAACATCATAACTAATTATAAAAAAAACTAATAAACGAGGGACTTGAGTACCTATGTTTTTGATGAACTAGTATATTTCAATCTTTTGTTGTGCAGATGCGGATCCTCTTCCTCATCAGTGCTGAAACTTCTTTTGCAACTATTCAATGATTCTCCAAATTCACAACCATAAAATAAATGAATTCCACATTTTCTCACCTCCATTTGTTCACCTGTCCAATCATCTTGGACATAGAAATGGAATAAGGCCTCGTTATGGTAATAATATTCACCGAAAGGATCCCAGCATATGGGAAAATAATACCCCAAAATTACGTGCTCTGACTCTGGAAAAATAGCGGATTCAGAACAGAAGGTAGAGACAACATGCCAATCGCCATCTTCCATTTTGAATTTGAAATCACACCGCACAGATAAAGGCTCACTGTCACGATGTTCTTGAAATGCAACGACAGTGCATAAAGCAAAGCCGACTAATTTATTATCAAACCAATCTTGCGGAAGCTTGTGGGCAATGGAAGATCCCACACTTTGAAACTTAAACCACTTTGGAATTTCACTTCCAGGGAAACAGATATCACCACCAGTACTAGCAAAATATGCCTGTATTATGCAAGTCATCGTTTTAACAATATTGTTAACTTGAATTAAATAATATCATAGTTTTTGTACGAAAAGAGAGAGTTAGAGACACACCTGATCCCGGACTTCCCACCATGCAGCTGCTATAAGCTGAATTTTCTGCAGAGCATCTTTGCAAATTTCTCTGAGCTCATTCTGATCCAATTTAAAACAATTGCCCAAGGCATAGCTTTGATAATATTCGAATGACGTCTTAATTGTGAATAAAATTGATAAACCAGATAATGCTACCAGTGACGTGCAATTATTTGCATCAGTGTAATGCAGACTGCAAGGAAGCTTTGGTAAGGATTGAAGCCTCTCACAACAGCTTAAATAGAGTTTCCTCAACTTGCAAAGGTTTATGATGCTTTTTGGTATTTTCTCAAAATTGTTTTTGTTAAGACATAACTCTTCTAGAGAGGACAACTGGCCTAGATTTTCAGGTAAATCTGTGATGCCACAATCGGTTAGTTTCAGAAAACTTAAACTGTGCCAGCCGTCTGAGGATACTGAAATAGGCAATCTGTGAAGATTTGAGCAACCAGAAAGTTTTAGATTTTCAAGAGATTTCAACTTACAAAGGCTGCTTGGGAGACTCTCAAGCCTTGAACAATTCCGAAGATCCAATAGAACTAGTCTTGATAGAAACTCGATGGATGTGGGCAATTCTTCTATTGCTGTTCCATCTAAATACAAAAATTCTAAATTACAAGATGAGATCTCTGGAACCTTCTTCAAATTTGAGCAACCTGAAAGATGAAGAAATTGAAGAGATGTCATATCAAATAGGCTGCTTGGGAGACTCTGTAGCCTTGAACATTTCTGAAGATCCAACCTAACTAGTCTTGATAGAAACTTGATGGATGTGGGCAATTCTTCTAATGCGGTTCCATCTAAATATAACGATTCTAAATTACAAGATGAGATCTCTGGCAACATTTTCAAATTTGAGCAACCTGAAAGATGAAGGAATCGAAGAGATCTCAAATCAAATAGGCTGCTTGGGAGACTCTCTAGCCTTGAGCATTTCTGAATATCCAAGATATCTATTCTTGATAGAAACTTGAAGGATGAGGGCAGTTCTTCAATTGCAGTTTTCTCTGAATATAACATTTCTAGATTACATGATATCTCTGGAAGCCTATTCAGATTTGAACAACCGGTAAGAGTAAGTACTTTAAGAGATTCTGAACAAATGCTTCTTGGTAGACTTTTCAAGTTCCTACAGTCTTGTAGATCCAGGAAAACAAGCTTATTGAGATATTGGATAGATGAGTGTGTCTCAACCAAACTCCAGCAGCCATATAAACTCAAATTTTCAAGATTTTGAGCCAGCGAGAGGTCTGGGAGTTTTGTTAGCTGTTCGGAGTCACCTAGGTGTAACTCCTTTAAGCTACCAAGATTCTGACAAAAAATGAAAGAAATAGTTAAAAGAGAAAGAGATAGACCAACACAATTAATTAACATCTATGATCTTTAAATATTATGGATGAAATGTTTCCATGTAACTTGTAACATGTACCTGAACACCATCCCAAAGTTGTTCAACCTTACTGTTAGGTAACAAAAGCAAAACAAGATTCTCCGTACGAATGTTTGAAGGCAATAATTTCGACGGATATTCTTGCCAATGAAGATATCTTACTTGAGCAAAAATAGATCCAGAGCCTCCCAAATTACATATATTAAATTTATTCTCTCCATAAAATTCCAAGAATCTCAAATTACGCATCTTTTCGAAAGTACAAAAATTTAAACCTATCTCTTTGACTTTGACTTTAGACATATCCAAAGAGATACCTTGTATTGCTTTGGTGCCCTAATAAACAATGAGAAGCCAAGAGTTAGTATCAGATTTTTATATAATTAGGAAGACAATTACTATGAAGTGATAAAACTCGCAATCGCTATTGCATGAATAGACATAATAATACTTATAGTATTATACGTAAAATGAATACAAACTATAATTATTTTCACAAATTAATTTGATGATTTAACGCTTTATTATTTTTATTGCGCATCAGTTTGTATATAAATACATGTATATAAAGTTTATTAATGTATCACTTAATGATTATTAACCTCCGCAAAAAGAGCTTACCGTATTGTCCGTCAAAACTTGGTAAACTTCCTCGGGATGCCACAACCGGCTGCGTTTCCCGGGATCATCAATAGATTCTCGCCGAACAATTTCCCTACCCATTTGTTCCAACAAATCATGCATCGTTATCACGTTGTTTGATATAGCT
>JAVXUL010049614.1:0-10660 GCA_035590515.1 Trichilia minutiflora
TAGGAACAAATATTTTGACTTACAACAGTATGATTTAATTAACAATTCATTAATTATTAATACACATGTAACCATTACATGTTTTTATTCAAAAATCATATTTCTAATTTGACAAGCACGCATATATGAAAAAGTTAGCTTTTCCATATATGCTTTTATTTTAAAAACTTTGTCTTACAAGTTTTATGGTATTGGTGCTTTGGTTTTGTTGTTTTAAGGACAGTAATCCTTATCATACAAGAATTATGTGTTTGTGTATTGTTTAAGACATCTAGTCACACTAGAAATCTTATTCTACTTGTTTAAAAAATTTGTATTAGGTAAACAACGCTAACTGGTCAAACTGAGCCAACCGTTCACTGAACTGGTTAACTTTCATATTGATATGATTAATATGTTACACTAATTTCAGTATTAGTAACAGGTACTAATGTTATATACCAAATCTAATTTGAAAACCTAAGCCTAATGTTTTAGTTTCTATCTATCTACATTTCTACACATTTCAGTATATATAAGCCTACATTAACATGTATAAAATACATATTTAAGAACATGCACAACTAATATATACATACACAACAAACATATATGCATATTCAAGTCAAATGTAAACAAAATAGGCATATATATCCAATAAATATATTTCATTCATTTAATCAAAATTAAATACACTCACGAAACATACCAGCTTAGTCATATGTATTTAAACGTTTTAAATACATATTATTTTATTTTCTATACAATCAATATTACAAAACAAGCAAAACTTGATTATTTATTATCCTATAAATTAAATAATCAATATTTAATTTTATTTATCATATAAATAAAATATTCAATATTTAATTTATTTATCAAATAAATAAATCAAATGATTAATATATATACTTATATTTAACAATTAAATATATATATAAATACATACATACACATAAACAAGTTGATAATGTACACTAAACATACTAAACAACATTTATTCATTATATACACACAAAATAATTTTGTATTTAAATATAATTAAAAAAATTATCGGACAAAGTCAATGTGTCGTTTTTATTAAAATATGTTAACAAATTATCAAAAATACTCAAAACGTGAGTCGGGACGTGTCCGAAGTCCGAAGTCCGAAAACATAACAAAGTGTCGAAAAAAATTTTACTACAAAAAAAAAAAAAGCAGGGGCGTACACGTGGGGTGCAAGTGGTACACAGCTAGATGAGCTGATGTGGGCGGTATGACTCTCACGCGCCTGCACCAGGGGGTGCCACACGCCAGTCCCCTAGTAGAGGGATGGGCGTGTGCAACAGGCAGAAAAAAAAAGAGGCTATACCCCCTTGCACCCAATTTTGCCAAATTTTTTTCTACAGTTTCAATTGTTTTCAAACCAAAAAAAGTCTCAAAACACTTCATAACACATCCAAATACTTGTTAAAAATGTCCAAACACATCAACAGCCCCATTTGGTAAACAAAAATACTTCACCAAGTGAAGTCTGCACCATAGTGCCACCATTACACCAAAATGAGTTCCAAACTCAAGTTTTTTCATTTTTGTCAACTCAACCATCATTTCTAAGATGTCATTATCCTATAACATATCTCAGAAACACCATGGAAGTGATGGAAAATCATTTCACATCATGGACTACAAGATGGCACCAAGGTACCCCAAATGAGCATCCATTTATGTTTTCTCTAAAACCATAAGCATATAAGCAATCAAATCATGAACCTAACATGCTCTGATAATTGAATATAAGTTTTCAACACAAAAACCCTAAGCAAAGTCCATGGGAAACAAAGGATAATTGAATGAATTACCTTAGGGCTTTGGATGCTCTTGTTGAGTTCTTTCAAACTTGATGAAGATGAGGACCAAAAGCTTGATGATCCCTCTTCACTCTACACCACCCTCCATTTCTTCTCCATATGGCTGAATGAAAGAAAGAGAGAGCGCTCCATTTTTATTCAATTTTTCATGCCAAAATTAATAAAATATAAAGATATTTATATTTTTCTTTTAATTTTTGTTTAATTAATTGGATATTTATCTTATAAATATATTAAAAAAATAGAAATAATGTTATACAAGCCCTCTTAACTTAGATGTGTGTAACCATATATTTAGACCAGTGAAAATTCAACACAAAATCAAATTTATTATCCAATAATAAAATGACAAATATTTAAATATTAACCATTAATATTCTATCTATCTTATCTAATTATTTAACATTTAAATTCATTAGATAATGACCATATTAATTAAAAATTAATTAATATAATTGATTAAGCAAAATCCATAATTATGATACAATTATCATAATGCCCTTAATCATATTAGCACATGAGGGTAAAATGATCTTTTAATTTAAATTTTATCATTTTATATTAAAATCATATTTTAATATATTTAATAATCAAAATTATCAAATTTAAATATGTAATTTACAAATACATGTATCACATTAGGGCAAAATGGTATAACTATTATATGTGTCTGTTTCAATCTATTTCTATATTACCATGAAGGTGCTAGCCCTCTCTCAATAATATTTATCTATCTCTTATAGATGAAGAAGTGTTAGAGGATTTTGGTGTATCACAAAGGTTCACCGTGACTCAGTCATGAATATATGCTGAATATTTCGACTTTGAATATTTTAGTTGCTTAGCGACTATGGTTAGTATCTAGCAATGCACTATAGTTCTTAAGTCATGATAAAAAGTATCTTCATCAAACCTTTTATTGATTATACGTAACGTGAGAATAATATCCTTTCGTCGTCGTATTCTGATCGAGGTAAGGTTCATGGACTGTCAAAACATTAATCTTAATTCTCATTCGAACTGTCAATTATATGTCAATATTATACTGTGGCCATAGACTTATAATCAAGACATCATATCGACATTTGATTAGGATCTCAACTCGAACAGAGACAACGATAATTCTCAGTCTAATGTGTTGAGCTAACGGATCTTATCTTGACTGATAACTAAACACCTATATAAATAAAGCATACCCAAATCGGCTTCTTGTACAAGGCGTGATTAGCCCTGCACTTATACACCATATGAAATATACTCATCCATACAGAGTCCGATTCTAAACATCTCAGGTTAAAGGATTACGTCACATACTATTACAATATATCAATAAATCATTGACTATATGCATACCTATAATTCATTGATATTCGATCCGTTTGATAAACAGTTCATCAATTATGAATCTACACTAATGCACTTATGACAATACTTACATTGTCAGCTTACATTTATTTTCATATAATATCATTAGGTGGTAACTAATATGCCTACTATATGATATAATTGCCCATTCCACACCACATATGTAAGGAATGATTTGATAATTTATTTAACAATTAAATAAAATTATCTGGATAATTTATATACATTCATTATTAATTTGCATAAAAAATAAAAGAAGCAGCAAACATATGTAAATAAAGAACTACTTCTTTCATTAATAAATATAAAAGTTTATACAAGATCATTAGCTCTGAAACCAATAACACGAATGATTTCTAAGGCATACACTAATATAGGGTAGCGTTGACATTATTAACATAGAAAATAAAAGATGTAGTTGCAGATTGCTTGATCTATAATAACTCTCGTGTGCTCATGCTCTTACTATTTATAGACATGTAAGATTATCATATATTTCTTTATGCTTTAATTTTTATAGTACCAAAACATTAGTTGCGACTGACACAAAGCCTATTCATTCAGTTGGAGATGAGTTTGATTAAGTGATACCCTCAAAATTGTGAGAAATTAATGTCAACCCACCTAAACAATGCATGTCTGTTGGGTAACCAAGGAAATAATGAATTTTTTCCACTGGAGAAGAGGTGGTTAGGAGGATGTGATCCTGGTGTCATGGCATTGGCTATAATCAATATATATACAAGAACCCAATTCCCTTCTACTTAACTTAGTACAAATTTCTTCATGCATGTATTACTAATGAAAGTGCACATTATTATTATTATTATTATGTTCTTTTTTTTTTGTCGGTTGGACTATTATTCGCAATCAATTACGTGATATTCAGGATGACCAAGCACGTGATCTTATGAACAGTAGACAACCATCTCATGCTGCTAGATAAAAAATTTTAAGTGACGAATGTTAATCAAATTTGAATATAGTCCATATGTGGCCATGTATGACAATGTAGCAATTATTCATAATAATAATATATGTTACACGAAATATTAATTTAAATAATTATATAATTATTAAATTATTGTACTGTATTACTTGTTCATTAATATTGTTATATACCTACCATTGTGTATGTTGTTCAATTAAATGTATGATTAATATGTCGATTAGGGTGTAAAGTAAATAGAAATAAATCAAAATTAATTTGGTAATATGCGTATGATTACTTTAGTAGTATGAAAATATAACACTGGTGGGTATCATATGAAAACCTACAACGTCCAAGTTGTAATGCCACAAACAACGCTCAAATTAGATAAGTATTGAGAGTAATTTATTGATTTATGCTAAATAGACAAAAAAGTTTTGATTTCTAAAGTAGCACCCGTAGTCGTTTTAACTTCTATAATATTTGACATTGGTTGGATGTTCACGATATGTAGAGTTTAAAGCCACAAACGGTGCTCAAATTGGATAAGTATTGAGAGAGATCCATCGATTTAAGCTAAATGAGTAAAAACTGAGTCTGTTTTCCAAAGTAACACCTCTGTAGCCATTTTGACTTCCATAAAATTTGATATCGGTTGGATGTTCACAATGTGTAGAGTCTAACACCATAAACGGAGCTCGAATTGGGTATATATTGAGGGAAGTCCATCAATTTATATTAAATGAGTAAAAAAGAGGCCTGATTTTCAAAGTAACACCCCTTTAGCTATTTTAACTTCTATAATCTTTGGCATCGATTGGATGTTTACGATGTGTAGAGCCTAACGCCATAAACATGGCTCAAATTAGATAAGTAATAAGAGAGATCCATCGATTTATGCTAAACGAGTAAAAATAGGCCTAATTTCCAAAGTATAGCCTTTTTGACTTCTATAATCTTTAAAATCGATTGGATGTTCACAATGTGTAGAGTCTAACATCATAAACAATGCTTGAATTGGATAAGTATTGAGAGAGATCCATCGATTTACACTCAACATGTAAAAAATGAGTCTAATTTCCAAAGTAGCACCTCTGTAACCATCTAACTTCAGTAAATTTGACATCAGTTGGATGTTCATGATGTATAGAGTCTAACACCATAAACAGAGCTCAAATTAGATAAGTATTGAGGAGATTCATTGATTTACACTAAATGAGTAAAAAAAGGGCCCGATTTCTAAAGTAACACCCCTGTAGCCATTTCGACTTCTATAAGCTTTGATATTGGTTGAATGTTCATGATGTGTAAACTAACACCATAAATGGAGCTCTAATTAGATAAGTATTGAAAGAGATCCATCGATTTATGCTAAACGAGTAAAAAAAGGGCCTAATTTTCAAAGTAACACCCTATAGCCATTCCAACTTCTAGACACTTTGACATCGATTAGATGTTCATGATGTATAAAGCCTAACACTATAAACGGGGCTCAAATTGGATAAGTATTGAGAAAAATCCATTAATTTATGCTAAACGAGTAAAAAATAAACCCAATTTCCAAAATAGCACCTCTGCAGCCATTTTGACTTTCGTAAACTTTGACATTAATTGGATATTCACGATGTGTAGAGTCCAACATCATAAACAAAACTCAAATTAGATAAGTGTTGATGAATATCCATTGATTTACGATAAATTAGTAAAAAATGGACTCGATTTTCAAAGTAACACCCCTATAGCCTTTTCGAATTCTATAAGCTTTGATATTGATTAGATGTTCATGATGTGTAAAGTTTAATACTAGAAACAGAGCTTGAATTAGATAAGTACTGAGACAGATCCATCAATTTATGATAAACGAGTAAAAAAGGGACCCGATTCCAAAATAACCCTCTTGCTGCTGTTCTAACTTCTATAAGCTTTGATATCGGTTGGATGCTCACAATGTGTAGAGTCTAATGTCATAAATAGTACTTAATTTAGGTTAGGAAAAATGAATTTGTTCATTAATGTTGTTGTATTACTATTATTCATGTTATTGTATTAATGTTGTCCATTATGGTTCTTGTATTACTTGTTCATTAATATTGTTGTATACTATACTATTCTTCATTTAATTGGGTAAATATAAATTTATTTATATTTAATGACTTTGTTTTAAATGTAATAAATATTTACATAAGTAAATGAAATATGTACATATATCGTATTATATGAAATGGCACATGATAAACAAATTAACCACAACTAACATCCAATTGTACTATAAAGTTACCCCTTTTTTTCTTAGAAATAGTCCATCATCTGGACCAAATCAAATGCTCTCACTAAATATAAATATTATATGTACATATACACAAACACTTCGCAATCACCTGATCCTTGATACTTTAGGGTATGTCATCTATCGGGCACTCAAATATAAATGGGGTGTCATCATTAATTAAATCCACTTCTTATAATAAATAGAAAAGTAGTACACACAATGAATGCATCATTGTCCTTAGCTCATCATCAGAGTGAGAGTTTGTAAATGAGTCATACACGATAATATGTCATCGTGCAAAATGAATGACACAAGCAACCTAATAATACCCCTATACATTTCACGGAACATACAAAACTTCACATGTATACTAAGATTTGAATTGACCACCCATATAACCATAAACAAACTTATAGATATCGGTGTCTGGGTAGAATGTACCTTCTCTCAGATGCCCTAACAAATATATCATCCACGCAGCTTGAAGCAATATCTGTATAATATAAATCAAAATTAAGCGATGATAATGAATAATTAATTCGTAAATATAGTTTAAATATCTCATAAAAAACTAATACAAAACAAAGTCGATGTGGCAATCTAATTTTGAGGGACTATGCTCCTAAACATTGTTTATCGTCAGATCAACATGTTAATTTATGCATTGATATACTATTATAAACACAAAAAACATAAACATGTTATCCCGGTTAAAGTAAATACATCGAAGATGAAGATAAAATAAAGTATTTAGTTACTTACTGTGTCTTCTAACTATGACTCTTTTTACATATAACCTTAATCCACCTCAAAGCTATTCATAGGGTCAAGCCCTCAATATAATTCTCTTTTCCTCTCATCCATGAACTAAACTGCTTCAACAAGTCATCTAAAAGAAGGATCTTGAGTACAAATATTATAATCGATAACTTATTTGTATTATTGATTAACCTCTTCATAGAGTTCGTGAATGGTGTCTTTTTATTTTAACTCTTCTTATACATACGACTGAAATGACTCTTACCCTTATCCATAGTACTTATATCCTATGCATTTATACTCTTAACATTCAAATCCTCGACATTCGTATCCTAAACATCACCCTTCTTGAACACCCGTACTTTATCTAAGCACATCCTTGGCACACATACCCTAAACATCACGCTCTTCAATAAACAGACCTCGCTCGACAAAATCCTCGGTGCCTACACCTATACCCTATCCAACCAAATCTTCGACACCTATATTCTCAGCAACTGATATATTATCATTCTTTATCCAAAAAATAAGAATTGCATAACATTAGTTAGGAAGTTTAATAAAATTTGATATATTTTTGTAAAATATGAACTTACAAACAAACTTTCTTGATAAAAAAACATACACTTCATAATCTATTACACTATATCACCATTATCAAACCATGCAAAATGCAATCCCAATATCCATAAGTTCAATAATACAGAAATAAAAAATACAAAAAGTACACAAACCTAAACATGTGTACTATATCTTGAGCAAAATGAGAAAAAGTATCCTCTAATCACCGCACATGCTCCTCTTATCACTGGACATACTCTTTATGTCACTGTGCAAACTCAACAAACGAGAAAAATTATCCTCTTTTCATTGTACACAATCCTTGTGTCACTGTACGAACTCGATAAAACAAGAAAAAGCATCCTTTAGTCACTGCACACAGTCTTCTTATCACTGAGCACGCTTCTCCTGTCACTTTACGAACTCAACCAAATTTGTGCTCAAAGTTCAAAGCTCCCATAAAATATCCCTATAATAAACAGAGTCTTTCATACCAATCTGTATCTGAGACAAGCGAGGAGTAGTATCACACATAGAAGTATCGAACTCTATGCTTCTAAGCTTACTAAGTGATTGTGATGTAAAATCTCGTTGTAGAGCATCGTACTTCCACCCATTTGGCATCTGAAATGAATAAGGAGAAGAATCTAATGGAGGCATAGCGTACGCCATGTCACTCTATATATAAGGTAAGTGGTATGATATATGACTCGGTATCAAACTCGAAATATGAGATAAGTGACTTGCTGAATCTTGAACCGATGTCTCATGGATTATACCATACATCAACAAGGTTCCTTCAACCACTTTCTCTCATAAAATCTCTTTATAATGTTATCTCTACCTCTTAAATTGATGATGACGTCCACTCTGAAATAATAAGATTGTCACACCCCAACCTTAGTCGGTCACGTGAAAATCGTTGCGAATCCCAGAAATACATCCTATCAATTATAATATAATCCTATGACACGTAAAACTTTAGTACCTGTTTTCGAAATTCATTTTTCAAATACAACACAGTATGACAGATTTTTAGATATAGTTAAATCATATATAAAATTTCAACACTTGCTTTCCCATGCAATATATCACATTAAAACATTTTTCAAAATAGTTATTACAATCAATCCTTGGTCAAGCCAAAATACAAAAAAAAAATCAAACAATATAATATTCATTTTGTTCAGTGGACTACAATACATAAACCTGAGTCGAGTACCTGAAAACTGTGCTGAAATCTCACTTTAGCTATATTATGCCGCACTCGACTTTCTTAACCTGAAATAAGGAAGTGAAAGGTGAGTATTTGAAAAAATACTTAGTGAGTAGATAATAACAACACAACAAATAAAAATATACACTGATTACGAATATCTCTCATAATCATAAAGAAAATTAAGTAAGTGTGAAGTGGCATAATTCATAAGATTGTGAAAGTTGATATAAATCAAATGTATATATGATCCCTCGATCTATAGGATCCCATCCATTCTCTCTGAACTGTATGGTTGATCCGCAACCCTGGTTGGGGATATATGCCCATGTAAATATATACAGCTAGCATGCTATAGCCCGAATATATTGGATTCTATCCATCCTATCTTAAACTGCATGGACAATCTATATTCCTAAGTCTATTGGATTCCACCCGCTCTATTCTGAGCTGTATAGCCAATCCTTATCCTGGAACTATTGGATTTCACCCACTCTCCTCTGAGCTGCATGGCCAATCCTCACCCATATGAACTTATTAACATGATACACAATTCTAAAAACGAATATCGGGGGCTCTCAAAGCCAAAACATATTATCTATGGCTCATAAGGCCAAAACATAAAACATTACTCATGGTACCCCGGCCATTATACATATATATACTCAACTATGCCACATTCACAAAACATTGGTTAAAATATCATTTCAAATGGCCTCCGATCTCAAATCTATAACATCATAATATCATTAAAATATAGGTACAATAAGCCTATGACTTTACATTTATGGCAACCAAGGTTTTATCACAATCCTAAGCTATCACAAGTAAGGGGCCAACCCAGCCACCACATAACATAATTCCAACGCCTCTTTATTTTAGTTATGTAAACATACACATATACTCATGTACTATCATTTTGAAGCATATAAAACATATAATTATTTATAAAGAGCACATAAAGAGGCGAAGGGAAAAAGGTGTATCCACTCATCGTTTTGGGGTGAAAAACCACCCTTTGGATGCCCTCCTCGCGACGATGACTCTTTAGCCTTCCCTGTCGCACCTGGATACACTCACAAACATAGTTTCAATAATCTGCAATGATATACATGCATGTGATCATGCATGATCATGCTCTCTCTCTCTCTCCCTCACTCTTTCTTTCTCTCTCTCAATTGACTTACTGCCTATAAATTCCTCTCACTCTACGCTTAGCCCATTTTCACTTATTTCAATCGTAATAGAAGCACAAACTCTCTAATTTATCGATCTATTCGATAAACTAAGAAACCCTCAATTTTTAGGGTTACGTAAACAGTATTTTAAATTTATCTATTTCTCAATCTACGTAAAATGATAGCTTAAAATATAGAGACGAGTTGGGGAATAGGCTTACAAGAGCTTGTAGGTGCATTTTGAATCCCTTTTTGAATGTTTCTCTCTCTTTAGCTACTGTTTATCACGCTCTCTTTCCTTACAAATCCTCTCGATTCGATGGGTAGAACTTCGATCAGATGGGATTTTTGTGCTCTGGTTAGGGGTAGTAATTTAGGTCACAATATGATTATTCGACACAAATTTGATATAATTAAACGGATTCATATTTGAAAATTTTGACGCAAATAATAATCGGATTGTATTCATGTCACACAATTAATAGTCGTGTCGGATTTGAATTTGATCTTTTAAAATCATTTATTCGTTTAAAAAACAATTAAAATATG
>JAVXUL010049625.1:0-10660 GCA_035590515.1 Trichilia minutiflora
GAAATGAATATAAAATCATATAACAACATTTTAATAACAAAAACATTATTATCGCATTTCATCATATATTTATAAAACGGGATTAAAATAGAAAAGTAAAACAAAAAGGAATCCACTCACAACTTAGGGAAGGTATACACTCCCTAATTCCCCTCGTTCCTCGGCGAGCTATGCGAGTACCTCGACCTCGAACAGTCGCCTATTTACATGCATATAACATTATCAATACACATTCTAAAATACGAATGGAAATCTAAATACGTGAAATGCATGCTATTCCCGAATTTCTCACGTCGAACTATTTTCGGATTCGTCTAAAACTCTCGTTAAGCCTCGAATTACCCAATTATTATCGCTACGGACCCACATTATGCCTAAACCGATGCATATCAATTTATTCTCGTGATTCTAACTAGTGGATCCCACTTTTTCGTCGAAACAGTAATCGAAGTTACTGTTTACGTTTACCCAAATTCTTCAAAAACGTAAATCTAACTTCTTACGACTCCTACAATTTCTCTACAACTCATTTTATGTCTTAAAACTAAAATATGGGCTCTAGATCTATGAAAATTCATACAAAAATCCATACGAATAAAAACGCTTAAAACCATAAAATAGATACGTAGACGAGTTAGAAACGAAGCTACGAACCTCATGGTGTGATCAGTTTACTCCGATTTTGCCTCTAACACGAAAAACCCCAAATCCTCCTCGAAACCTTAGCTTTTCCTTTCGTGATTCCATGCTTCTACCACCAAATTAGTACTCTCGGTATGCTGGCCACGTCGAATGCAACACTTAGATGAAAAGAAATTGAAGTTTGGGTCAAATGTAAGTGGATCTAGTGAGAGAAGTGGAGAGAAGGTGAGAGAAGGAGAGAAAATGAGAAATGGAGGAGAAAATCAAAAATTTCGGACCCAAAGCCCCTATTTATAGAAAAAGAGTGTAATTATCATTTTGCCCTTAAGTTTTCTTAAGGAGGAAGTTCTAGAAATGGGCATTTTCATCATTTTACGTCGATTCGATCGAACGAATCAAAGATTCGTTCGATCGAACCACCTCTTCGGTGGAACGAATAGCACTTCGGTCAACCGAATCCTTCTGTGCTACAAAAGTCAGAGAGCTCGCAAATTGCCGATCGAACGAACCCTCATTCGTTCGAATCAATCCACACTTCGATCGAACGAATGGCTCCTTCGATCGAACGAATCTGGAGCCAAAGTTTTCCCGAGAGTTCTCAACGGTTCGATCGAACGAATCACCCATTCGATCGATCGAACCTGCCAAAATTTGAATTCTCACTTAATATTGCCCACACGAACCTAGAATTAACCCACAACCACATGAAACATGAAATGAATGCAGATGTATGAATTGGGGAAGTGAAAAATGATAAATATACCCTCGGGAAAACACACGGGGTGTTATAATCTACCCCCCTTAAAAGAATTTTGTCCCCAAAATTCAATGTACTTTAGTACTGGAAAAGATGAGGGTATTGTCGTAGCATCTGCTGTTCAGGTTCCCATGTCATCTCCTCAACTGCATCACTCCTCCACATAACCTTTACCATGGGGATGACTTTACTTCTCAAAGTACGCTCTTACCGATCAAGTATAGCCACAGGTTGTACTTCACACTTCAAATTTTCTCTCAAATCGATAGGTGGCATGCTAATAATGTGAGAGGGATCAGGTACATATTTCTTCAACATGAACACATGGAAAACATCATGTATCCTCTGCATCTCTAATGGTAACTCCAACTTGTAAGCCACAGGACCAATTCACTCAATAATCCGGAAGGGTCCAATAAATCTCAGATGAAGCTTTCCTCAATTTTGAAACTGAATCACTCCCTTCCAAGGTGCTACTTTCAAGAATACCCGTTCACCCACATCAAACTCCAAGTCTCTTCTCCTGTTCTCTAAATACGATTTTTGCCTATCTTGAGCAGTCTTCAACCTGTCTCAGATAATCTTTACTTTCTCTGTGGTGGCTTCGATCAATTCGATATTGTCTAACTTCCTTTCGCCCACTTCATCCCAACATAAAGGAGTTCTACACTTCCTCCCATACAAAGCCTCATATGGGGCCATCCCTATGCTGGACTGATAACTGTTATTGTAGGTGAATTCAGCTAATGGCAGATGTCGGTCCCAACTTCCATGAAATTCTAACACACATCCTCTTAACATATCTTCTAAAGTCTGGATAATCCTCTCAGACTGTCCGTCTGTCTGAGGGTGGAATGCAGAACTGAAGTTCAACCTTGTACCCATAGCTTTCTGAAAATCGGGCCAGAACCGAGATGTAAAACGGGGATCTCGATCTGACACTATTGTCATCGGTATACCATGTAACCTCACAATTTCTGCCACATACAATCTTGCTAACTTCTCAATAGGATAATCACTCCTGATGGGTAGAAAGTACGCAGTCTTCGTTAGTCTATCCACGATCACCCATATTGCATCATATCCGGATTGAGTAAGCGGCAGTCCTATTACAAAATCCATGGTAATGTGCTCCTATTTCCATTCTGGTATGGGTAGTGGTTGAAACGTTCCTACTAGCTTCTGGTGTTCAGCCTTGACTTGTTGACACGTCATACACCTGACAACGAATTCTACTATATCTCTTTTCATCCTAGACCACCAATAATTCTCTTTGATAGTTCTGTACATTTTTGTGCTACCAGGATACATAGCAAAAGCTGAACAGTGAGCTTCTTCCAGGATGGTATTTATTAATTCACAATCTGAGGGTACACATATCCTACTTCTCAAGGTTAGAATCCCATCTTTAGAGATATAGAAATCTCCCGCATTACCATCCATAATATTCTGATAAACTTTCACTAATTCTGGATCCTACATTTGCCTTTCCTTAATCTGCTCTCGTAGAGTCGATCTTACAACAAAACTAGCTAACATCGATCCGTTCTGACTACACTCTAATGTCACTCGTAGATTCTTCAATTCTAGTAACAATGGAAGGTATGCAGACCGAACATACATCACTGTCACCGAAGATTACCTGCTCAAAGCATCTGCCACCACATTGACTTTACCTGGGTGATAATCAATCACCAAATCATAATCCTTGATCAACTCAAGCCAACTTCTCTGCCTTAGATTCAGTTCCTTCTAAGCGAGCAAGTATTTCAAACTCTGATGATCTGTAAAGATCTGACACCTCTCCCCACACAAGTAATGTCTCCAGATCTTCAAAGCAAAAACTACTGGAAGCATAGGCAATTACCTTCCTATTATGCATTAGCACGCATCTCAATACTTATCTGGAGGCATCACTAAAGACTATATATCCTTCATCGGGGACAGGTAGTGTTAGAACTGGAGCTGAGGTAAGACGATTCTTTAATTCTTGGAAACTCTGCTCGCATCTCGCATCCTATTTAAACTAGATATCCTTCCTCGTTAAATGTGTTAGTGGGACCGTTATCAACGAAAAGTTTTCAATAAACTTTCGATAATAACCTGCCAAGCCCAGGAAGTTTCTAACCTCTATCATCGTTTTCGGCCTCTCCCACTGATCTATAGCTTCCACTTTTCGAGGATCCACAAAAATCCCTTCCTTTGAGACTACATGTCCCAAGAATGTCACTTCTTGAAGCCAAAACTCACACTTCAAGAATTTTGCATACAATCTTCTATCTCTCAGAGTCTGAAGAACAATCCGGAGATGCTGAGTATGTTCTTTTTTAGTCTTCGAGTAAACCAGGATATCATCGATAAAGACAATTACAAACTTATCAAGATATGTATTGAATACCCGATTCATGAGATCCATGAATGCAGCTGGGGTATTGGTTAGTCCAAACGGCATAACAAGGAACTCATAATGACCATATCGAGTCCGAAAAACTATCTTGGCTACATCACTACCCTTAATCCGTAACTCATAATATCCAGACCTCAAGTCAATCTTCGAAAACACACTCACCCCTTGCAGCTGGTCGAATAAGTCATCGATTCTGGGCAGTGGATACTTGTTCTAGATAGTGACCCGATTCAACTGTCGATAATTAATACACAATCGTAAAGTTCCATCCTTCTTCTTAACAAATAACACTGGGGAACCCCAAGGCGACATACTTGGCCTAACAAAACCTTTCTCTACCAAATCTTGAAGCTGCACTTTCAGTTCCTTTAGCTCAGGTGGTGCCATACGGTAGGGAGGCATGGAGATCGACATAGTGCCTGACGCCAAGTCAATACTAAAATCAAACTCTCGTACTAGAGGCATTCCTGGCAACTCATCAGGAAAGACATCCGAAAACTCTCTCACCACAGGGACTTGCTTAACAGAACCATCAGAAACTGCACTATCAACAACATGCGCCAAATACCCTTGGCACCCTTTTCTGAAGGACCGTTGGGCTTCTAAAGCAAAAATTATGCTACTAGATAATACATTTCTCTTACCCTCGAAAACTACCTTTGATCCTCCTGGTTCTCTAAAAATAACCTACTTGGAAAAACAGTCCACTCTAGCTCTATGCCTAGACAACCAGTCCATCCCCAAGATCACATCGATATCCTCCATTCTCAAAGGAATCAAATCCGCTATCAACTCCACTCCATTCACTACTATCGAACAACCCCTGAACACTATCTTCCTCAACAATTTCTATCCCAATGGGGTATACACAATGATCTCCTGATCTAGGGGCGACAATGGTACATTAGCACAAGATGCTAAGGCCGTATTAATAAAAGACCGACTAGAACCCAGATCTATTAATGCATATACAGGTTGATCAAAGATAGTCATCATACCAATCACCACATCTGGATTAGCCTATACTTGCTCCTGATCCAAAGCGAACACTCGAGTTTGAACTCTATCTCAGGGTCTCTGAGCTCTTCGGAATGCAACGGATGTACTACCAGCTCCTGATCTTCTACCTGAGGAACCCGCTGCTTGCTCAACTGGTGGTTGCTGGTGATGGGAGTAATGTCGACTTGACTTTCCATCCGTCTCCGTCCTGCATAACTTAAGACAAAATCGCCTTATGTGTCCCATTTCTCCACAATGATGGCACACATAAGATTGGGGGCAAGGACCTTCATGATACTGCCTATAATGAACACATCTATCTGCACTCTGACTCTGCCTCAAACTCTGAGCATAACTCGGTGCTGCTGATCTGAATCTAGAAGGTCCTTGGCCTTGGAGAGAATGTGAGGATACACTGGCTGGGCTCGTAGCAGAGGGTCCACTGGATGAACCACTGCTGCGACTCTTCTTGGACGGAGAGCCAATCTGGATACTCATATCTTCTCTTTTCTGGAACTGACTCCTCGACCCTCTTTCTCCTGCTAACTTCTCAGCTCAAAGAGCCATCTGAATCATTTCCTTGTACCCCTGATTTTCTGACAGCAACATCTTCTCTCAGATCTCAAAGTTCAATCCTTCCTCAAACTTGGTGCACAAGCTATCCTCATTGGAAAATTCTGGTACAAATTCAACTAGCTCTCTTAATTGAGTCTCATATTCAGTCATTGTCTTGCCCATCTGTCTCAAGTGGAGAAACTCCTGCTTCTTTTGATTACAGTGAAAAGGATTAAAGTACTGATCTCGAAACTCATGCATGAAGTTGTCCCACATCAATTGTGCTGAGGCCCTAGCTTGCATATTTGCCCACTAAGTAGTTGCACTACCTTCTAATAACCTGACAGTTACCTTTAGCTTGTACCTGTCCTTCAATTCCATATCAGTCAGATCATCCTCTAATTTTCTAAACCACCTATTGGCTTCTGCTGCATCTGTAGTACCTCCAAAAGGCACGCTTCCTAATTATCGCACTTCCTTAATCAGCTTGGACAACTTCGGAGCTGATCCAGAAGCTTCAGCAACTTGAGCATTTTAATACGCCATAAAGGCAGCCCATTGCTTAGGAGTCATATTCGAAAGCATTCCCACTCTTGGTTGCTGGTATTGGGAAGGAGGAGGTTCACGTTGTTCCTCTAGTTCAGACTGAGGTATAAATGACGTAGCCTCTTCCTCCACATCGGGCACTACCTCTCTCCGTGGTTTACCACGACCTCTTCTAGGTCTGGATGACATCAGTACTACAACAAGAACACGTAAGTTTAATCGCATGCATTTATATGGTGGTGATGCTTGACTCGACTCACCTAGTCTACTGGAATTTCAAAAATAATAAAATCAAACACAGTTTTCAAATCATGTTTCAAAACTAAGTTTGGGTGTTTCCAAAACCGTTTTCGAACCAAAAGCTCTAATACCATTTAATTATCACAACCTAACCCGTGGATCCCACATGTGACAACCGCCACAGACCTCCAGGGTGTACTTAATCACCCAGAGTACAATCTGTAGGCTTGTAAGGCTCTTATAAAACCTATTTTCGTAAAGTTTTCACATCACACTTCCAAACAAAACCCAACCAAACACCCAAACTCTAAGTAGATAAAACAAGTCCGCAAACACTTCCAATGTATATAAATACACATAAATCAATAAAAGAACATACTTAAATAAAATCTATGGGGATCAATCCCAACTCATGATATAATATTTATTACAAATTTGTTTATCACTTACCAAATCTCACAAATAAAAGAAAAACTAAAATTTGACACCAGTGAACTACGAATTTCTTGAGTGAGTCGAAGTAGTTATACCTGAGCCTCCACTTTCAGAGCAATCACCACCGCCCACGCTTATCCTACCGCTTTCCCTGAAACTGAAAGGTGAGGGGGGTGAGTATACGGAAGTATACCCAGTGAGTGAACGAGATAAAATATAATTAAAAACTATGTAATGTATACATGCATATATTCAAGTAAAGTTTCCAAAACCATATCATAAAGTCATCGGGCTGACTCCTTTCCCGGCAACTACCCTGGTCGTGGGAGTTTCAAGATCGTCAGTGGGTTTTGTATGCAGAAAAACATGCTATTTAGGAAAAACAGATTTAAAATGCAATAATTATAAAATATACACTTTTACCAGAAAAAGGTGCTCAACACTGACGTTTGCCTCGAGTCATCACGGGATAACATCCGTGACTAACTCGATGAGACTCATAGGTGGATAAATCCCATCATAATATCATAACACAACTATAGTAGTCACATAATGGTCCACCTATGCAGTCTCCACTCACCTAAGTGACCTCTCTCCCAGGCTAACCTTAGGCTACCACCATACACTCACCTGGGGGTCCACATCCCAGTGAACATCTTCCTAGGCTACCACCCTGTAGATACAGTAAACTGGCACTCAAGGTTGTTATCACCAATGCACATAATCACAAAACTTGGCCCTCAGGCCATAGCATCATCATGAATATAAAACAGGCCTATTGGCCACAATGTCACATAACAAGAATAAATCTAACCCACTGGCCATATCATCACATAAAACATGTATAAAAATACCAAACCATTATCAAATCCATCTCAAAATCATATAAAACACATGTATATGCACATTTTCACATTTAAAAAGTAATAAGAAAAACATTTATAAACATTTGCATATTTTTTCATTTATAGAGAAAACAAACTTATAAATAAGGAAATAGAATAGAAAGAGTGTCCACTCACTACTTAGGGAGGGTATACACTCCCTAGTTCTCCTCATTTCTCGGTAAGTCACGCGAGTGCCTCGATCGCGAATCATCGCTTAACCATACACATAAAAACACTATCAATTTCTCGTTCTAATATGCACATGAATTCGAATGCATGAAATGCGTGCTAATCTCAGATTTTTATCGTCGAACTATTAGGCGACATTAACTAAAATTCTCAATACACGCCAAATCATCCAATTATTATCTATATTGACCCACATTGTAGCTAAACCAACTCGTTACAACTAACGTTCGTGATTTTGACTTGTGGGCTCCATCAAATCACCGGAACAGTAATCAGAGTTACTGTTCACATTTACCCAAAATTTTTGAAATTATATATCTAGCTTCTTACGACTTTTACGACTCCTCTATAACCCACATTACGCATAAAGTCTAGGATTAAAGCGATAAATCTAAGAAAATAGATACGAAACCCAAACGAATCAAAATGCTTAAAACAACGAAATGAACATACAGATGAGTTAAAATCGAAGCTACGAACCTCGTGGAGTGGCTGGTTTGCTCTGATTTTGCCTCGAAATCGAAAAGCCCCAAATCTCTCCCCAAAACCCTAGCTCCCCCTTCGTGAATCCGAGTTCCTACCGTCAAATTGATGCTCCCAAGATGTTATGCGCGTAGAATGCAGTTCGTCTGCGAAGAGAAATTGAGATTTCAGCAAAAATGTGGGTGAATTTAGAGAGAGAATTGGAGAGAACGTGAGAGGAGAGGAGGGAGAGAGAAAGGAGAAAGAAAAGCTAAAATTTTGACCCCTGGACCCCTATTTATAGAAAAAGGGTGAAATTACTATTTTGCCCTTAAGTTTTCTTAAAGAGGAAGCTTCTAAAAGAGGGCAAAATCATCAATTCGCGTCGATTCGGTCGAATGAATAGTAGTTCGTTCGAATGAATCCCTTAGCGTCTACAGGAGTCAGAGAACTTTCAAATTGCCGGTCGAATGAAACGATATTCGGTCAAACGAATCCACACTTCGATCGAGCGAATCTCCCATTCGGTTGAACAAAGCCCAATTCGGTTGAACGAATCCCCCTATTCGTTCGAATGAATCTAAAATCAAAAATTTTCAGAGAGTCCTCAAAATTTCGGTCGAACGAACCAACCATTTTGGTCGATCGAACCCGCCAAAAATTCAAAAGCTCACTTAAATATTCCCCACTTGACCTACAAACACATGGGATATAAAATAAATGCAGATGTATGAACTAGAGAGGTAGAAAATGACAAATATACCCTAGGGTAAAGCACGGGTTGTTACAATCTACCCCCCTTAAAAGAATTTTGTCCTCAAAATTCAACATACCTTAGTACTGAAAAAGATGAAGGTATTGCCGTAGCATCTGCAGTTCAGGGTTCCATGTCATCTCTTCAACCGCATCACTTCTCCACAAAACCTTTATCATCGGGATAACCTTGCTTCTTAAAGTCCGCTCTTGTCAATCAAGTATGGCCACAGGTTGCACTTCACACTTCAGATCTTCTCTCAAGTCGATAGATGGCATACAGATAATATGAGAAGGATCAGGTACATATTTCTTTAACATGGAGACATGGAAGACATCATGTATCCTCTGCATCTCTGGTGGTAACTCCAACCTGTAAGCCACTAGACCAACCCTCTCAATAATCCTGAAGGGCCCAATAAATCTCGGGTGAAGTTTCCCTCGATTTCGAAATCGAATCACTCCTTTCCAGGGTGATACCTTTAAGAATACCCACTCACCCACATCGAATTCCAAGTCTCTTCTTCTGTTATCCGAATATGACTTCTGTCTATCCTGGGCATTCTTCAATCTATCTCGAATGGTCTTTACTTTCTCAGTGGTGGCTTCGATTAACTCAACATTGTCTAGCTTCCTTTCGCCCACTTCATCCCAGTATAAAGGAGTTCTACACCTTCTCCCATACAGGGCCTCGTATGGTGCCATTCCTATGCTGGACTAATAGCTATTGTTGTAAGCGAATTCAGCTAATGGCAGATATCGATCCCAGCTTCCTTGAAATTCTAATACACACCCTCTCAGCATATCTTCTAGAGTCTCGATAGTCCTCTCTGACTGTCCATCTGTTTGAGGGTGATATGCTAAGCTGAAGTTCAACCTCGTACCCATAGCTTTCTGAAGACTGGGCCAGAACTGAGATGTAAAACGAGGATCTCGATCTGACACAATTATCATAGGCATGCCATGTAACCTTACAATCTTTGCCACATACATTCTTGCCAGCTTCTCAATAGGACATTTAATTCTAATGGGTAAGAAGTGTGCAGTCTTCGTCAACCTGTCGACAATCACCAATATTGTATCATGACCAGATTGAGTGCACGACAGTCCTCTCATAAAATCCATAGTGATGTGCTCCCATTTTCATTCTGGTATGGGTAGTGGCTGAAATGTTCCTGCTGGCTTCTGATGTTCAGCCTTAACCTGTTAACAAATCATACACCTGGCAATAAATTCCGCAATATCTCTTTTCATCCCAGACCATCAATAATTTTCTTTAATGGTTATATACATTTTAGTGTTACCAGGATGCATATCAAAAATTGAACAGTGAGCTTCTTCCAGGATGGTGTTTCTCAATTCATCATCTAAGGGTACACAAATTTTACCTCTCAAGGTCAAAACTCTGTCCTGAGAGATATAGAAATCCCCCGCATTACCATCCATGATGTTCTAACAAACTTTTACTAATTCTGGATCCTACATCTGCCTTTCTTTAATCTGTTCTCTTAGAGTCGGTCTCACAACAAAGCTGGCCAACACCAAACTATTCTGACTGCACTCAAGAGTTACTCGTAAACTCTTCAATTCTAATAACAATAGAAGGTATGCTGACCGCACATACACCACTGTTACTGAAGACTTCCTACTTAGAGCATCTGCCACCACATTGGCTTTCCCTGGGTGATAATCAATCACCAAGTCATAATCTTTAATCAGCTCAAGCCATCTTCTCTGCCTCAGGTTCAGTTCTTTCTGAGTGAGCAAGTATTTCAAACTCTGATGGTC